>PVKB01001882.1:153653-345387 GCA_004027205.1 Ctenodactylus gundi | reverse complement strand
TCTCTTCCTCTCCCTCCCTCTTTCTCTCCCTCACCCTCCTTCTCTCTCTCCCTCTCTCTGTCTCCCCCTCTCCCTCACTCTCTCTCTCCCTCTCCATCCATCTCTCTCTCTCTCTCTCTGTCTCTCTCTCTCTCTCTCTCTGGCTCTGGCTTTCTCTCTCTTTCCTCCTACAATCAGCTTAGATGTCTCACCTCACCATCAGCTGGGATCGACTTCAGCCTGTGATAGGGCAGCACACTGCAGCAAAAGAGTGTGGCAGAGGAAACTGCTCATGTCTTGGTGTCCAGGGATCAAAGAGAAAGGCAGGAAAGGATGTGTGTCCCAAAACCCCCACCTTCAACATGAGATTTGGGTGACAATATTAAATTAGAGCAATTACTATCCTCATTTTAAAAATGCTTTGTTTTTTGTCTTAGCTATTTTTTCAATGCTGTGACAGAAATATCTACCTGCAACTTAAGGGAGGAAGGATTTACCTCACTATTTAAGGTCACAGTCTACTCATGAGTGGCTGGCAATGGTGGAAGCAGAAGGCAGGGGCAAAGCAGGTGAGGGCCACATGGCATGGCAAGCGGGAAGCCAAGTGAGAGAGGAAGGACCTTCCAGGTCCTGTCCCCGTAATCCATCCATCGTGGGGGTCAAGCTCCACTGTCCCACCGCTTCCAACCAGCATCCTCCCCCACCTTCTTCATGACTCCATTATTATCTCACTAAATCCAAATGCATGAGGCTTCTGGGAGACATTCCAGACCTAAACCACAACCTTTTGTTACCGTGAATAATTTGAGCTAAGGACAATGGACATTGAAAGAAAATGTGGTATGTATGCACAGCGGAGTGCCACTCTGCCATACGGATTCGAGACATTTGCAGATAAACAGATACAGCTTCAGACTATTCTGCTTAGTACAGCAAACCAGACTCCAATGATTAAATATTGCAGTGTCTCTAACATGAGAAATCCAGAGTATAAATGAACAATAGAGTCAAATGGATGAGATACTGGGAGTCAGGTGGAATGAGAAAGAGCAGACATGGGAGTGAGAGAAAGGTGGAGGAGAGAGGAGTGTGAAGGAGAGATGGGAATGTGACATGTATGTGCACAAAATTCTCAAGTTGAACCTTTGTGTATCACAAATGCATACTAAAAAATGGGAAAGGAAACCAAAAATCAAATAACTTTTTACCATTTATGAAAAAACAATATGTGGCTTATCAAGGCCGTACCAAAGGTGCTGTGATAAATACAACTTCTTAGAAAAAATTCAATAAGTCATTAGATTTTTTTTTTTTAAATTAGGGACAAGTGCAATCATAGGGCTTCCAATATAGTGCGTGCAAAGATAGACTTTTAAAAATGTGTGCTATAAATTTAAGTACTTTTCATTTTGAAAACCTCCAAATCAGAAAGCATTTTGGTAGCTATACCCAACCAGAGGTGTTAAATAACAAGCATTGTGTTTTGGCTATTGTTTAATTGAACCTCTCGAACATTGATGTGAGTGGAGCCTTGATCCCATGTTAGTGTTACTGGGAGGCAGAGAAGCTTTAAGAGATGGGCTGGGGGAAGGTTCTTAGGTAACTGAGGCATGCCTATGGAAGGCGCTTCTCATTCAACTTTTCCTCAAGGGTTGGTTAGAAAAGAAGCAAGCATGATCCCTTCCAACTCACTCTACTCCAGAATAAAGATGTGGTCTCTTGCTGGCTTCCACAGTGCCCTGTGGTTGCTATCCACCATAAATAGTAGGATGCTGAGGGTGGCCCACTGAGCAAGGGTAATGCAGTTTGGATTCTGAACCTCCATCAATGAGAGATAAATGAACCTTTTTACTTGCATCCACCTTGTGTCAGAATTCATTCATAGCAGTAAATACACTGAAGATGAAAGTATCTCAAGATTTTCACGTGTGATTTTGGGGTTGGTTTCCTTTGCTCTAAATCAGATGATAGCAATCTGTAAAAGGACGAAAATCTATAGTTCAGCCTTTGTAGCACTGGAGTTTCTGTTCCTACGGCTCATCTCTGTCAGGTTGCAGCAACATACATAAAGAAGAATCTGTGCTCCAATGGAATTTTACAAAACCGGGAAACAGGATAGACTTGGACCAAAGAATATCACTTTGTGTATTAATACATTACTGACAAAGTAGAATCAAATCAAGTTTGTGCCAATCAAAACAAGTTATATGTTTCTAAACATTTACTGGATAGTCATATAAATTCAAAAATCTATTTGCAAATAGAAAAACATACATATGTGCATTTTAAAAGTCTTTGAAGTGGCATAGCTCTCAAGGTGAGTGATGATATTACTAAAACAATCACACAATTTGATATCTTGTTCATTAGAAATGAAATGCAAACTTTAGAAATGATCTGGTCTGACTCATGGATAATATCTGTTGACAGTTGTATGCTCAGATGGGATGACCTACCCAGCATCTCTTAGCTAGTAAGCTAAAATCCAAATGTTGAGTGCCGTCTGCTACAACATTCTTCTGTATTGCAATGCTACCATGTAACATTAATATAACAGTTTTATGGTGTCTAGTACTTTCTGCTCTTTACAGTAAAGTGTCCAAGAAAATGTAAATTACATTAAGAGATATGTAAAAATGAGTGAAGCCCTTGTGGACTAAGCAATACTAGCACCTTTGATTTAAAAAGTTTTTCCTCCAAAAACATAAAAACATAGCAATTAATTATATAATTAAATATAATTATTAAAGAAATTCATATCAAAGGTAAATCATTATAATTGGAAAGAACATATCACATTTATATAATGCAAATAAAGAATTTTGCCTTAATGTTTGTGTCCAAAAGCAAATATATGCAAAACAAAATATTCATCTTCTTGAACAAAGAAAAGCTAACATTTATGACCAAAAAATGAGTTTCTAAGTAATGAATGCTTATAAAACAGGAAATGCAGTGACAGTGACAATTTCTTCTTGACATTCAGAAATTTGACTGTACAGCTGCTGCAATAGGGAGAAAGTCAAGGCCAGCTCCTCTGACCTTACACAAACACCCACATCCTTTCCCACATCTTGCTTTGCGTTTACATGCTCCGACACTTATCCAGATGCCCTCCACCAGAGAGAAGTGTTTCTCTCACTGTAGGCCTCTGTCAGTGAACTCTAGGAACTCTAAGAGTGTAACAAGAATCCCAGACATAGCAAATATACATTGAGTTCTTTCACTTCTAAAATTGCTTGAGGAACCAGAACAAAGACAATATACTTGGTCCATTCCATGTAATGTACCTTTAGAAACCCCCACCCCACTGTACTCTACTCCCTGACCCTCTTGAAGAGGGTCAGAATCCCTTCCCTAGGATCTGGATGGCCCCTGACTATGGCAGAGATGATTTTAGTGACCAACGCATCAAAAGCATCACAGCTCTCTTTCCCTGGATCCAACATCTAAATTATGCCCCCTGGTACTTCTGAACTATGAGCTCCGCCCCATCTTCCTGGTGAGGCCATTATTCTTCTAAGTTTCCATCTAGCTACACTGGGATTCATGTATTGCACCAGGGCACTAACCATCACCACCTCCTAGGTTCCCTTTGCTCCAAGCTCCCAGGCAGTAGAGGGCTGCCTGATAGCTGACATTGACAGTAGTTGTTTCATGGGTTTAATCAAGATTGATAGCATTTATAGTGAAAAAATAAGTCTGATCTCAGTTACTTCATGTCTGAAGTGAAAGTTGGTTTCTCCGCCCTACATATGAAATGTTTTAGCTGTATTTTAACTTTAATCAACACAAAATTGTACACATTGATGGAGTATCAATGGATGTTCAGATGTATGTTTATAATATACAATGATAAAATCAAGGTAATTAGCATATTAATCTCCTCAAACATTCATCATTACTTTATATTCAAAATTGTTTCTTTTAGCTATTTTAAAATGTTCATTACTAGTGATTACATCACCTTACTGTACAGAACAACACCAAAGCATACTTCTCTCTAGATGTAACTTGGTACCCAGTGACCAACCTCTATCCATTGCCCCTTCCCCTTACGCCTCCCACCCCAGATTCTCCTTTATTCTACTCTGTTTCTATGAGAGTGACTTACTTTGGACATATGCTATTTGTGCATAGTTGTGAGGTCACTGTGGTAATTCAATACATGCATACAATGCAGAATAATCGAATGGTTGTTAGCATTTTCATCCTTTCTGCTCCTTGCACTAAATAGATATCTTTTATATGCATGTCTTAGAAACGTCAGGCTTCTCTCTTCTAGTTGTTTATAAACTGTACTATAAGTTGATGTGAGCTATACCCACAGTACTGCACTGTAGAACTCTAGAAGTTATTCCTTTTACCTACTGTATCTTGGTATCTGTGATATCAACATCCTTTTTCCCTTCTCATCCTACCGTTGTTAACTTTCAATGACCATTATTCTATTTTTATTTATTATTTTATTTTTATTTAGCTTCTACCTGTAAGTTAGAACATGTATTGTCTTTCTGTATTTGATTATTTTACTTAATATAATATCCTCTAATTCCATCCCTGTTGACAAATACCAGGATTTATGTTTTTGTGGCTGAGCAACATTCTATTGTGGGTAGATAGCACATCAGCTGATGGACAACTGCGTTGCTGCTAAGTCTTGTTAATATAATTCAGGATGAGATAAACAAAGGACTGTGGGTGTTTATTTGATGTAGCAATTTTATGTAATTTGGCTATAAACCCTATAGTGGAATAGCAGGCTCAGATAATAGTTTTGTCAAGTTTTAAAGAACTGACATACTGTTTTCCACAGTGGATGTACTTGCTTATGCCCGCCCTCAACAGTGTGTAAAGTTCTCTTTTGTCCTCATGTTCACCCTGATTGTCACATTTGATAACCATTCTGAGAAGAAATGCTATTCCATTGTGGTTTTATTTGCATTTCTCTAATGATTGATGATTTTGAGCAATTTTTCACATATTGGTTGGCCATTTGCCTTTTGAAAATGCCTATTCAAATTATTTGTCCATTTTCAATTTGTATTTTTTTTTTTTTACTTCTGGATTATATGAGTTTCTTAGAATTCTGCATAGTAATCCCTTTACAGATTGTGTGCAAACTTCTCATCAGTCTTGGTGGTTGTCTCTTCACAATACTGCTTTCTTTGGTTACAGAAACTTTTCAGTTTGATATAATTTATTGGTCAACTTTTCTCTTATGTTAATTAATTTTGTTCACTTTCCCATTGAAAGAAACTGTTAGCTCATTGTTGGTGATCCTAATTGTGAGCTAGCAATACAGCCAAGATTGCACTTCCGTAGAGTCAGAGCAGCTTGTACCTCTAGTTAATATTGCACTGCTTTGGTTTTCAGGATTCCATGTGTATCTGAATGAAGAGAAAACATCGCTTTGAGGTTGAACTCCTTCTATCTATTGGACGTGAAAGGGAAAGAACTTGGATCTTAACAGCAGACATTCGCCCTTGGATAGCTAATCAGTTGCTCTTTGAGAGTCTCCATCTCAGGTAATGCTGGAGGGTACTTTGCACTGGGAAACCCAAAGTTCTGCCCAAGTTTGAAGTCTGCATGATTTGGTCTTTTAAACTGGAAGTGGGGCTGGAGGAATAGATCAGGGTTAAAGTGATTACCTAGCAAGTGCAAGGCGCTAAGTTCAATTCCCTAGCACCACATATGCCAGATGTGGTGAACCATGCTTGTAATCCCTGCACTAGGGAGACTGGCACTAGAGGATTGGCATGATTTTGAGGCCAGCCGGGGCTACAAGGTGAGTTACTGAGTTCATGATAGCTGACAGTACAGAATGAAAACTTCTTTCAAAAAAAATGGAATGATCTCAGGTCAGCTTAAATATTAGGGGTTTATTGATTACATACATATTTATTGAGTCCTTAGTTTATTTTATTGATTAGTTGATTGATTATGTAAATGTTTATTGTGTCTTTACTGGAGTTTTTCAGTGAAAAACAGTATACAATCTTTTGGAAAAAGTCAATATTGAGTGAATACGTAACTAGTTAAATATATAATCTCCAGTATGATCATAAGTGCCCTGAGGACACAATTCAAAGCACAAGAATAGATACCGTGGTCTCACATTTCACAGAAGAGGAAGTTGCCCAGCTTGAAAGGCTAGTGCCTTATTGCCACAGAGCACCGCTTCCCCATCAGATACCGGACACAGCCGTCACAGGACGGGGAGGAATAGATTTCACCTTCTGTTGGCAAATTGCAAGGACGCATGGTAGAAGAGCACATGGCATAGGAAAAACACAAGGGCCAACTTTGCAAAGTGCCCACTTCTGTAAAGTTTACGTACTTGAATGGATTGTTACTGACACCTCATAACAAAGACACGTTTGTGAATTGCATACCCTAGCACTTTTGATGAATAAAAATCAGAATTCCCAGAGAACAGCTTTGATTCACATTAGAAAATATAGTGAAAATACTTCATTGTCAGCATTTACCATGTAAAGGAACATTTTTAATGTAAATTATATTTAGAAAAATGTTTTGGCAGAGGAAGTACAACATATTCAAGGACTTAAAAGATAATTGATCATTATGCAGATGTTGTTTGGAAAATATTGGGCTCAAATCAACATTCCTCAATATTCCAAGTTACCTTGCCATTATCTTGCCACTGTTCTTCACATCATCACCATATTTATCACGTTATTGTATGTTACAATGTATAATTACAGTAGTTTAACCTCGGGACTCAGATGGAATTTAACAAATTATTCTGTTTCAAGACATACTAATAAGCAAGACGTTACTGGAGTAAAACATAAAAGTCAACACAAAAAATAGAAAATAAACTTCTGAAGGAGGACAGTTTCAGAAACTGATTAGATTATCAATATCAATAATAAATGTATCCAATTTAAAGGCCTCTTATTTTTTTAATCAGATCAAAGATGTGGCCAGAATTTATTCAATATGGACTTTTAACTCTACTCACATATTAGGTCTGTCTCTATATTCAATTATTCATTCAGTCATCCACTCATTCTTCATATATTTGGTGAGTGTTTATTCTGGTCCTAATTCTTTCATGAATACTTATGACTAGAAAAGTCAGGGATTAATCAAAACCTGTTCCTGACCTCGAGACACTTAACAACTAGTTTGGAAAGAATTTGTGGCCTAAATAACTATAACTAAAAGTTAAATGGAATATGACCATTTAATAGATATACAAGTGACCACACTTCAGCCCTTAAATCTCAACTTCCAATAAATTTATATTAAAATCCAAATTCCTGCGTTGGCCAGCCATCCATGCTTGCACGACTCCTTTGCCCTCTGTCATCCATCATCCCTGCTGACCTCTGTCCACTGCTGTAGGCAGAGCAAAAGCATTTGGTCCAGGAGGGGTCACGCGCCTTCCCGTCCTGGGTGCTTCCATTCTTGCTTTGTTCTCGGCCTGAAAAACAGGCTCTTGAGTTCTCAGAGCCCAATGCTGCTCTTCCTGTACCTTCCATGAATCAAGAAAGAAAAAAAGTCACATCCTAGATTATATCTTCTCATAGAAAAATAATCAAAGTACTTTGGTTATAAAGTATTTTGACCAAGAATCGTATAACAGATAAATCATGGTTATGTCTTAAAATGTAAAAGCAAAGATCTATCCATTATAAAGCCTTATAAATATTTTAGTGCATTTTGAACTGCTACTAAAGTGCAACTCCTTGTCTAATCAGTGTAGAAAGTACCTGATTCAAACACATGATTTCCTCTGAAGTAAAACCTGATCCACATTTAAACAGGAAGCTAGAAATTGGCCTTAGCAGTTACCTATTAGTACTCTTGCTTTAAATTTAACAGAGTTTGCAAAAATGATTTGGAATGTGCAGATTCTTCTAAGAGCTCCTAATGGTAGCTTGTGCTTAGGTCTTCATTTTCACTAGCTTTCTACATCAAAGAAGAGTGACAATTCCCAAAAATGATTCTCAAAAAAAAAAAATCGATCCAACTCCTTTCCTTGCACATTTGCTTACAGAATTAGTTTATTAAAGTCAAGCAACTGGTTTCCTGACTTCAGAAAAGGACTGTTTTATATAAACAATATCTGAAATGTGTTAACAAATTTGGGATGGCTTATAATTTATAACAATGAAGTTAAATGAATAGGCACAGTGGTAGAGAGAGAAAGAGAGATGTAGGAAAAGAGAGAGAGAAATCGAGAGAGAGAGAGAGAGAGAGAGAGAGAGAGAGAGAGAGAGAGAAATACAAACCAGCAGAGGAAAGACAACTGGTTTGAGTTTCAGGGGTGAAGAATTTTTGCCTTTTGAGCTGTTGGCTTTCTTATTGAAACAAAGAGGTTGACACCAGGAAAGAGGAAGAGGAGAACCTCTCCTGAGCGTTGGAGAGGCCACTGAGCCATGTGACGATGGTCTGCAGGCCATGTGTGGCTCACCAGCACAGAAAGCCCAGATGCCTGAGGTCTGCCAAAGTCCCAGCAGTCACAAGTGGCAGCAGGCATAACACATATTGGTCATTTCTGGAAGAGATTATGGTTGTTAGAAACAGATTTAAATATCTTCACAATTTTTGCATAATTTCTTGTACTGTCCTTTCACAAATAATGAAACACTCTCTGATTTTTTCTGAGTACCCACTGATGCCATTGAATTGAAGTCATTTTAGTAAATGTATTTTTACACTTTTTTATTTCAGATGTCCTGAAAATCTTGAGCATGATTTCTGACCTCTCCCAGCCAAGTGTCTGGTAGAGAAAAATAAATCATCATCAAATCACTATAAAAATGGCATAATTGCCATTGTGGTAAGAAGCTCTCTAAAGGAAAGGCACAGTGCATAGCCAGTCTGTCCCGGCCTATCGTGCCCAAACAAAAATCTACTGTTACACCTTCCAAACTGAACTGAAGAGAGAGGGAGAGACCCAGAAATGGTGTTTGTTTTCTTACTCCACAAGTGTTTGCTTCCTTGTGTGAGGTGTTACTGAATACTGACGCACTAACATATTTCAAATTACCTTTCAGACTTCTGTACTATTGAAATACTGAACAATTCGTGTTTGATTGTGTGTCTATTGAGAGCAGTAACATTCACACATGCATTATTGTCATACTGCTGTAGTTTTTATAGCCTGCAGGTAACAGTGAAGATAATTTACTGTTGTCTATGCATGACAGCTTGGAGACAGCAATAACTAGGACTGCCAGTTTGGAAATGCACAAAATGTATTACTTAAAGTCTTTCCAGAGTTAAATTGGTACATCAAGGCCTGAGAGAAGCCAAAGTTGGAAAAAGTATCATTGATCTCATTGCTGTTCACAGCTGTGCTAAACAAAAACACTAGTTAGAAATCAAACGTTCCTTACTTTTCTTAGTAGAGTCAATGGCAAGAAATGAACGCGATTTTGCTAATACGTTAACATACTGCAATGTCAAAATCCTGTGTTCTGCAACACCTTAGCATGACATCCAACACGAGAGTTGAAGACCTTGCATATGTTCAGATAGAGAAAATAGCCACAGCAGTGTTTTTCAATGAAGTTGTTTGATAGTTTATATTCTCAAGGAAATCATCTTTAAAATTTAGAACATTTAAATCAGTTTATCTATGTGGTTTGAACTTTTTCTTTTTAGAGATTTTGCTAAAATGTAAATTCTGCAGGTCATACTTATTTATCTTAGCAGTTAGATCACATTATGTTTCATTGATAGCAATGCTATTATTTATATTACTTCCTTTGAGATAATGAGTTGGTTTAGAGTATTTGCCACTTTTAATTGCAGCATTATGTAAATATTCTTGCATACATCTTGAACACAACAATTTTCTCTAGAGTAGAAACAGAGAAGAAATCAGAAAAGAAAGGGCACAGTGTACAGTAGTATGCTCACATGAATTCTTATAACACTAAATTTTGCATGATTGGGTGAAGGAACAGAATGGATGGATGATTTATTTTAGCTTTAGAGCCATTATCACCTTTAGAAAGTGAAAGAGAAAGCACAGGGGTAGAAGTAATGTGTAGCTGTAGTTTTACCTTTTCTTTGTAAATGTGATTTTTAAAAAGATTGTATAAAGACAGTTTAATCTTACTGATAGCTATGTATCTGTTTTACAGCACATGATACTATTTATTTGAATAATTTTAAAATGTCAAAGTCTCTAAATTATTTTATTATTTTCTTTAAAATAATAAAATTATGTGTGCTTCTAAGAACATTAGAATTATAGGTAAATGAATCTATTATATTACCTGCACATATCCAATTGCCTCATCTGAAAGAATAGCTATTTTTAATGCAGCTATGAAAAAAGATATATATATATATATATATATATATACATATACATATATATACATATATATAACAAAATATATGTATATATTTTTCTCATAGTCACATATTTTTTTAAATTAAGTACTATACTGCGAATAATGTTCATCAAAATTTCATGTCTACTGGGTATTTCTGAGCTATTTGAAGTGTCTTTGCAAGTACTCTGCTAAAATGAGATTTCACTGGATAAGGATGGGCTCTCAGTCAACAAGGAACATAGAGACAGATTTATAGGCAGGGACCACAATGACGGGAAGATTCAGCAGAAACTAACTGGAGTGATGGCCACAAGGTTAGAAAAAAAAAATCCTGGACACCTGGATTACTGACAACCAGCAGAAGCTAGAAAACACCTAACATAAGAAGGACTCCTGATTTCAGATTTCTAGTCTCTGGAGCAGGGAGAGGATCAAAGTTAATTGTTTTAAGTTACTCTCCTTGTGGTGGTATTTCAACAGCCACAGGCAACTAAAACAAGTGCTCTCCAATTCCAGTCCTCAGTGGCTGGACTCGGGAGCAGCACGCAGGTGACCCCACTCTTCAGGGAACTCCTGACGGGACTCCCAGAAGTTCCCTCAACCACAACTTGCCTCCTTTCCAGGAGCAGCTGGTAGATGAGAGGCAAACTCGTTCAGATGGGAAGGCAGCCGGAGGTGGGTGCCATTCCACTTGAAGTCAGAAAACTCCCCAGGAGAAGATACGGAAAAAAATCTAAGCAGATCTGCTGGGAAATGTTCACTGTTCTAGGAAGCAAAACATAGACTTGGACTGGATACAGCTGACCAGAATTTGAAATTTGCTGGGACTTAGTTTCTTAATAATGAGTATATTATCACTATGATTGATTGAAGTAAATTATGGAGAGATATTGACACCACAGAAAACTGAAGCCCCTATTCACACATACAAAACAGTGACAAGGCTGAAGGAATAGCATAGTGGTTAGAGTGCTTTCTTAAACAGGTCAAGGCCTGGAGTTGTATTTTCCAGCACCATGTCAACTGGGCATGGTGGTACATGTCTGTACTCTCAGCGCTTGAAAGGCTGAGGCAGGAGGATTGCCATGAGTTCAAGGCCAGCCCAGACTGCATAGTAAGTTCTGAACCAACCTGGATTATGCAGTGAGACCCAGTCTCAATAAATGAACAAATAAAGAAATAAAGAAATAAAAATACAAGCAGTAACAGTGGAGATGAAGAAGTAAACACGTGGATCAGTCTATTATCTATATCTGAAGCTTTCTCTCCAATTAATTAAAAAAGCACTCCAAATAAGTCGCATCTTCTGAGACCAGAGACTGAGGTGGGGGTGTAGGACTGACAATCAATGAAAGGAAAACATGATAAACTCTAACGTCCCAAATTTCCAAGATATAAGCAGCAGATGTGCTGATATTATCATGTTTCTCTGGATACATAAGTTTAGAGGATTCTTGAGTATACCCCTCCTGCACAGATCAGTTACCCTATGCATGTATAGTCACTTACCAGAGGTACTGAATTCACCAAGAAAGAATTGCAGAAAGACGGCTTCCTTTACTGGTATTCACAATGCAAGTCTATCTTAATGTTTAAAAAATCCCAAGATAAATCTTCAGGCAGGCAATTTTGAAACTAAATGAGAACCATTTAGGTAGGCACACTCTGTGTGATGATATTCTTGTTAGCTATTGTCCTTTAATTTAACTATTGTTAAAATTAAATACCATGCAGCCATACAGCAACTATGAGTTAGATTGCCTCATCTTCCCACTGCCAGAGCAGTTAATTGGATCCTGGCAGGTCTGAATGTCTGAGAAGATTGCAAAGAAGATTTATAATTGTGCACTGAGGTGCGGCAAGTTGCTTAAATATCTTCTGTTCGGCATTTACAATTTCTACACCATTTAGATTTTCAGCTATGTGATAGGAAACTGAAAACTTCATCTGTTTGACAGTCCTGATGGTGGCATGAGCAACATGCTTTTGGCTGGATGAAAGAAAAGGCAAACTGGAATTATATGGGAGCAAACAGCTTTATAAAATCTGCAGAGGACATGTCTTGGGAGCTATACAGCATAGCATTTGTTCCTTTTTCTTGAAAAGGGTCAAAGTTGAAGGATATTCTGAAGAAGAAAAGTGTTTTTTTATTAACAAAAGTAAAGTTCATGACAGTCACCTGGGGTGTGGCAACAAGGATACAAGTCGGTCTTGTGGTCTCATTGTGTGATCATCACCAAGTGCATAGAACATGACATATAAGAGGAAATTATGATTTGTACTTCCACCCTTATGCTTTCACTGTAACTTCTTCTCCTCCTACCATAACCGACTTGTATCCTAACACTCTTCTCAGGTCTGGGCTTAATGGTTATGATATTTCTTTTCCACAATGAAACGCATGGCTTGTACCTTACATTACTCATTTCTATATTACTCAGCTTTCCATTATTTTCCATTATTTCCATATTTTTATTTTACAAGATTTAACCTACACATTTGGACCATCACAGCTGTCGAAGTTCTACTTATCATCTTTCTCTAAAAGCTCTTTGTCATATTTTTGAAAGGACTTTTGAGGCAGAGACCATTTTTAATCTCAATTTCCAATCAACTAGCAGGGGCTGCCCTGCAAATTGCCAACGTTGTTCATTAATCAGTTTCTGTCTTAATTATTTTTTTCTTTGCTGTAACAAAACACCCAACATGCACAAATTAGAAGAGGAAAAGTTTATTTTAGCCCTAGGTTTCAGAATGCCATAGTTCATTCATGGGTGGCTGGCAACAGTGGAAGTACACGGAAGAAGCAGAGATGGAGGCAGCCCCTCAAGGCATGACAAACAGAAAGCCAAGTCCTCTCCAGGTCCTGTCCCAGTGATCCTCCCCTTCTGAGTCCAGCCTGCATATGCTACCTTTCTCAGGATTAAGCCCTAATTCACCACATGCCTGTCCTCCACCAAATGTTTCTATTTCACCCCTCCAGGTTTCCATATTCTAATAGCACATGGTTCCATAGATCATCCATAGCATACAAATATATGACTTTTGGGGAACGCTACAGATCCAAACCACAGTAGTCTCCAATATCTGTGACCAATAGCCATCTTCATCCTTACCTGAGCTTCATCTCAATGATATTTGAAATGCTTTCTATGAAGTTGTTTTAAAGTAAAGTCACATTCTCTATAATTATTTTACAGAAGGCCAGAAATTACACGAAACCAAAGTTTTAGAACCCAAACCCCCATGGTCCCAGTTAAGTTTAGCTAATGATTAGTATCTACATACAGTGTGTGGCTAAGCTCTTGGGCAAAGAGTACACTCATACTAAACTGGCTTTCATTTAAAGAATACTTTGTCACTTCGTGCTTTTTTTCTAACCCTACTTTAAAACAAAAAAGGAGGAGGGAATTGTGAGACTGCAAGAGTTAATTTAATTTCTAAACTGAGTAGGCCCCTATTCAGCCACAAGTATGCCGTCATAAGAATGTGCATTAGGTATTTGCTAACTGCCTGCTACATGACCTTGCCTCCACCTGCCTATAGTTGGATGATCAATAAGAACATGTCCTGCCATGTGACCTTCTGTCTTGTGACTTTCTGCCTTGTGATAATCAGATGACCAATGAGAATGTGCCCTGCAGAGTGATTTTGCTTGTTAACCCCACTTTTACGCTATGTCATTCTAATCAGCCACTGTGCAGTGTTTCTGCCTGCTTTAAGAAACGCTATAGATGATTCCCCACCCTACCTTTTCTTTTACCCCAGTAACTATGAGAAGAGACTTCACCCCAGGGCTGTGTGGATAACTCCCTGCTTCCTTCAGAGGTAACCCATGCCTCCAATCTGTGAAGATTTCTAGGTAAAGAGACCTAGAGTAATACAGTGTCTCCTATGCCTCTGCCCTGAAATACGACTCAGCTAGAAAATTTTTTCAAGTTAATTTCGTCTTTAACAACCCCACTGTTTTCTCCTTTTCTTTAATCTTTCCTGAATACACTTCTTTGCATTTCTGTGAGGAAAATTGTCATGTACTTGTCACCTTTGATTTTCATGCCAGGTTAAGGTTATATGATTATCAGTTAGATTTTCAGTATATGAAACATAAAAATAATTTTGTCTTCTCTTCTGAGTGCATTGTTTTACTCTTCATATGTGAGTAAGAAAACATTCCTGTTTTTCTGAAAGACATCTTTGTTCTTAGAAGACATTCTAGAAAATATTACCTAAAGTCATTTTTATTTTAACTTTATTTTTACATTTTTACTAAATGCCTTATTCTTCCTTGGATTCTGACCCTATTCATATTTAGTCCAACTAAATTTTTCATACAAAACAACACATATTGTTGTCTAAGGATGATCACATGTGTGTCTTAGTATTACAGAATCCCATTAGTAGGCACACTGAGTCATAGAGATAGATATCAGCAGCATAGGTGGCCAACAGAGGGAGCAGTCCATGTCTCAAGTGGAAGTCAGGGCACTAGGCAAAGCAGAAAATCAAAATGAATCAATGAATGATACATCTTTGCAAAAAACTAAGCACTAAGTATTGGACTCAGAAACCTGCAAATTTTACTGGAGCTAGAGAACCACGGCCTCAATCCTTTCTTTTCTAAGTTTCTTTTCCTTTCTCCTCTTTGTTAGACTGTAGGAGTTCATAAGTATCCTGATAGTGAGGACAAAGACATGGATACTTCTTAGTGGGCTAAGGAACCCAACTGCAGGAAATCAGGCAGGGGCCCTAGCCACAGCATGCTTCTGTGTGTGGTACCTGTAGCGTTATAAAACATGTTTGCCCTGCATGAACTCAGTCTGATTTACATAGAGAATATCTTTTTAAGAATATCAGTTATCACAGAATTGCCCCAAATGTGGCCAAAGTAACAGTTCTGAGGCTTCGTTGCTCACAGTCAAATTATGCTTATTCTCCGTGTCTTACTGAAGATCTTAGACAAATTAATAAGACTCTTTTGCTTCAATTTACCCATCTATAATAATACATCTTAACAAGGCTAACATGAAAACTTAAAGAAAAATAAGAATGTGCTAATGAAAATAAAAGTACATGCCTATAAGCATGCTCGGTAGATGGTAAACATTCCACCAACATTTGTTTTTGTTATTGGTTTAGGTTATAGTTATGAAATTGCCAATTAGACTTGCAGAAGCTACTTTAAGTATCGTGTTGCTCTATCTCTGCATCAAATGAGAAGCTTTCATTTTAGGGCTAGTACTCTAATACATAATTCATAAGACTAGTGGGCCACTGAGAAATAGATTTATGAAAGCACAAAGGAAAGTATCACGAAAGTATATCACTCACATTTTCATTCAGAGGAAGCTTAGAAAAGAGAAGTCTGCATATTTAGAGATGTATGTGATAGAGGGCAGGGTCGACTGTTATATTTTATTTTATTTTTTAAAATTTGCTTAGATATCTTGGTTTTTCCCCCATTTTATTAATACATATAAGTGCAACATTTAAGGTTTACAATGAGGTTGAGTGTTTTGTGCACCTACGTATCTTGTCAAGGTGACAAGGACTTTCCCACTCCCCTTTTGTTATATTTTATTGTTTAAACAACCCTGGGGGTGGGCACAGTTGTATTGCAGGTTCATGCTTCTCTAGTAGTCCTAAAAACACATGAAATACTTCCCTCACCTACTTATTTTGTTTCTTTTTGGCAATTTATATTTTATTGTTTCTCTCTTTGTCCTCGTCTCCTTGCTCCTATCTCATAAATAATATGACACTTTTCTGTGTCGTTCTAAAGGAGTCGTGGGGACTTTCATCTAAATTGATACACCTGTAAAGAAGTAAATGAGTGACAAGGGAATACTCTATGACTTTGGGTTGAAAAGATGTATTATTTGATGCTGAAAGTAGAGGTGTCTTTGGCTGAAGTGAAACATAGACTGGAGCCAAGAACAGAGGGAGCTGTCAGAGGTCTCCTGGGCAGAAGGAAAACACACTGGAGAGTGCTCCTGCGCAGAGGTGGGGAGGAACAGCTGCTCACACGGTGGAGTCCTGTTCCTGCGGGGAAATGCTCATGGCTCTGGGCTGGAACTGGAATGTGGGCAAGAATGGGCTTACACTGACAAACCCTCTCACCTTGTGCATGCACACACTCATGTGGCCGTCCTCTGAGAGTACCAACAGCATACACACATCTCCTGGCAATGAGAAATATGAATTAGTGAGTAAGATGAATGGGGAACTGTGGGCTTTCTCTGTGTGCGTGTGATGATGAGGCCAGTGAGAACAAGAGCAGTACAGGCCATGTATTTCACAGTATGCAGCCATGAGCTCCTGCTGGGTCTTCCCAGAGACTCCTCCTCGCCCCACTCCATCATGTTCTGGTGCTTTCCATTTCACAGACTTGAAGGCAAAATCTTCAGGCTGGGCCTTGCTGCCAGTGCTTGGATTCGTTTCTTTGTTCTCCAAGGCCATCTTCGGTCACACATTGGACACCAGCTTAGAAAACAATTTGCATATAGATGATATTCTCAGGCTATAATTTTCACACTTCCCAACTCACTATTTGGGGTTCTAGAATCAGCTTTACAGGCAGACAAGGCTGCAGCTGCAACAGTAGGCAGCATGGAAAGGTGTCTCCGCTGCCTTTTTTAATCCTCATGAAGGAGCTCAAAGGAAAGGGGGGATTTGGAGAGTAATGGCGAATGAATGAGATGCGGTACCTCCAAATAACCACAGAGAGATCTGGTGCAATGTATACAAAAAAGCAAAGCCTGAAAACAACTGAAGATAGTCCGCAACATGGGAGGTAAGAATGCATGTGGGAACTGAGGCAGTCAATGACTTGTCTGCCAAATCGGGGATTGAACAACCAACAGATATTTAATAAAAACTGCCAGCTGACAGTGTGGTACTTATCTGTCACCCAAGCACTCTGGGAGGTTGAAGCAGGAGGAGTAAAAGTTTGAGTCCACTATGTGCAACTTAGCAAGATCTTGTCCCAAAACAAAAACTAAAAAATGGGTTGGGGAATGTTGCTCAGCGTGAAGGACCTGGGTTTGATCTTGAATACAAAGCAACAGTAATTCTGTTGATTTGTTTGCACGAAGTGAATCTAGTTTAAAAAGTTAAACTAACATTCATGAACAGAAAAGAAAGTCAAGAATCAGGCTCACAGAGGAAATAATAATTAACAAGCTAGCCTTATACATTTCAGCGCACTAAGGAATATGGACTTTGGCAAAAAGAAATGGAAAGAGAAGCATCTGTGTCTCACTGTAGCGTGTGCATAACTAAACAAGACAAGAGAAAAAGATCAGCTAGCGTTGTAAGCATGAGATCTCAGTGTATCTGAGATGCCATTATGAACTGCCAAGGAAATCAGTCAACAGGAGAGATTGGGAAAGTCATTACTCATAAGATACGTCCGCATGCTGTGTGGCTTTTGGGAAGGAAGACAGTGTAAACATTAAGTCACAGAAGAGGCAGTAAGTGAAGGGCAACTGAAGATCAGCATAGTAAACGACAGTATAAAAACAAATTGATAGGGCTGAGGATGTAGCTCAGTGGCAGAGCACTTGCCTGGCACGCTCAAGGCCCTGGGTTCAATCCCCGGTATCAAAATAAAACAAACAAAAAAATCCACCAAAAAAGAAAACAAAGCAAATTGATAGAATAAAAGTTCTTCAAGGATGATATGAAAATTGTGATTAAGCGTGGTAAAATACTATCAACATCATTAGTCTTTCAGAGAAAAAGGCAAGTTGCCGCCTTGATCCTAATAGGAAAGGAAGAGCCATATAGACAACTAACACGTGTTGGCAAGGATATAGAGAAACTGGAACTCCAGACATTGACGGTGGAGATGTAAGATGTAAATCCATCCTGGAAATCAATCTAGCCGTATCTCAAATGACTGAACATAGAGTTACATTTTTTAAATAAAGAAAGTAAAGTTCATTCCAGGGCTTCAGGAAATTAGGGTCTGGAAACTGAAGTCAAATTGACTGCAAGAATTAGCATTTAACCCAGCAATCCCACTTGTAATTATATACACAGAGAAATGAACAAATCTGTGTGGAGACCCTCTTAATAAACCATAAATGTGAAGGTCTCAATAACTCATAAGTTGAAGTTCAGGGTCTTTGCCTCATAGACTGAAAAGTGCTTGCTGTAAGAGTTTGTGTCTGCCTATTCTCTGTTTAAATTATGTAATGTGTCTGTGAGCTTCACAACGTGTACCTAGTATGAAGATAGCCTACTGCTAAGAAAATTATTGTGTGTTCCCCAACCACCCACTCACCCTCTGCATGGAATTTGCTGAAAGTCAGCCTTCCTGTAAACCTGGAGATGGATAATATTGAGTCCTGCTTGCTAATTTTGATCACCATTTAGTAATTTTGCTTACTAATTTAATTAACCATTGAATTAGCTTCAGGTCCACTTCTGGTAAGTCTTGTAAATGATTCACTGCTTCGTGCTCTTTCCCATCTCTATGCCTTTTCCTTCCCACCAGTAAATGTGCGGGGAAACCTCTGCTTTGAGCTGCATGGGCAACTCACCTTCTCCATCAGGGTTTAAACCTGTGTAGTCTCTGTATATCTCTTAGTATTTAAGATTTAAAAATTCTACATCTTCATCTTTTGTCCCAAAATCTGACATGTATTCACATAAGTATGACTTCAAACAAATGTTATAGCAACATTATTCATTATAGTCAAAGGGTAAGGTTATCCCAATATCTACCAAAAGGCAAATGAATACACAAAAATGTGTTATAGCCATAAAACAAAATATTATTGAACATGGAAAGAGATGAAGTACTAATATACGGTAACATGAATGAGCCTTGTGAACATGTTAGGCTGATGAATCTCGTCAAGGAAGGCAGCCTACTACAAATACCTAACACAAACAGCCTAAAAGAGGAAAGATTGATTTTGACTCACAATTTTGGTAGTTTCAGTTCATGGTTACCTGACTCTACTTCTTTTAGCCCTGTGGCAAGGCAGAAACATCACGGCAGAAGGACATCGTGAGGAACACTGCTCTCACCTTTATCCCCTGACCTGCAAGCTAGGAGAGTCCTGTAGAATTAATTATAAAAGCTTAATCGTTTAAAATATCTTAAAGGTAATAATTTCTTCATTGCATTGAGGATTTACCTTAAACTTTGATGGGCACTTGGCTGTGGGTAAGATAATCAGGGCAGAGCTATGCATCTGGTGAGCTGAAGAATAGAGAGTGGAGTTTCTGATGCACATATTTAGTGCTCAAAGTGATACTGAGTATGCCACGGAATTAGAAAGATCTGTGTTTCTTTTTTTAAGTGGCATAAACTCAGGACCATGAGGTCAGTATAGAGGGAGAAGAACAACAATAAAATACTCAGAGATGGCACAATGGACAAGGAGGGTGCCGGATTACGTGCTGAGGCAACATATCCACTTACAACATCTCTCTTAATTTCTGCAAGAGTAATTTCTGGAAGATAAATGTATTATTTTAACAAGCATTTAGAATGGCTTACACTTTTTGAAGATACAACAGCATTTTATGTTTTATTTCCAAATAATGTTGCAAATATGAAGAGTGGTGACTACTAAACTTTTAGGAGACTATCTTGTTTCATTGCCCCTCTCGGTAAACTTGACTTTTTCAAGAACACAGATGTCAGCATTGCCTACCGCAATGGCAAACAAACACATTCTTAATTTATTAATTCACAAAGAGTTGGGAACTGTGAATTATTGTAAAGCTTTTAATATTTGTATAATTTTTAGCTTGTAATGTCTATGCACATTTTATTGGTGTGTGCAGTACTCTGCATAAAGTTGCCCCTTCTAGGGCCCATCTCTTAAAATATTCACTACCTTCCAACAGTGTCACCCTGGGAACCAAGCCCTTAACATATAGGGCACCCAGGGGAAAATCAAGGTCAAAACTGTAGCAGTGACTGACAGTGTATAGTGACTTCTTGAGAATAGTAGGCCAACAAGAGTATAATAGGAACTTTACAGTATCTAAGTTTCTATGTAAGTATATTAAAAGATGGATTGACCAACAGGTAATACACTTAGTGAGGCTAAGAATGGTGGCCTTTGGGCCCTGGAACAAAATTAGTCCTTAAACTTTAGCTGTACCACTTATCAACAAAGCTAAATTTAACCTTCTTTGCTTTTTTCATAAAACCAATCTTCTAATGTTTTGAGGCATTACTAACAAGAAAAATGTCAAACAAAGTGCTTATCAAAGTGCCTGGCATGTGCTAACTTCTATAGTTTTTATCCCTACTCCTCTCTTGAAGAATTTTACCTTCTAACTGATTTCTGTTCTTTTGAGTTTCAAGTTAAATATACTTGTCATTAAATTAATATGTACATCCACAACCACTCAATTAAAACATAAATTCTAAAGGCAGGCTTGATGGCACACAGCTTTATTTCTAACTTACTGCAAGGCTGAGGCAAGGGGATTATTACAAGTTTCACACCAGCCTGGGCAACACAGTAAGAACCTTTCTCAAAGTTAAAAGGTTTTAAAAGTGCTGGTGATTTGATTCAGCGGTTCACCCCAGGATTCACTTCTTAATAATATATTATATATAATATCATATGTGTCTATTAACATATGGCATATATCATATATTTATATTTGTATATTTTAGATGAAAACGTTTAAATTTTATTAATGTACCAACATAATCTCTTATATATTAAATGGGAGGGCTGACAGAGGAATAATGGACTTGAGCAAAATACTGATGGTCTCTTACAGCCTTTGCAACTGTAGGCACATTTAGCCCTATAGTCATTATCTGTGATGTAGACATAAAAATCCAAATTTGTCTACAAATTTTATATGCAATAGCAAGTAGGAAAAACTAATAATAAACCATTTGGTGTTAAGGAATGGTGTCATATTTAATGTTATTTTTGGAAGAAATCAATAAAATCCATAGTTAACTGAATATTAAAATGGCCTGAAAGCATAGGTTGGGGAGTATTAGAAACTGAAGCTTTTGCACGACCCCTTGCAAAAAAAAATTGTATACTATCGCAGGCAATAATTAGTACTGTGACCTCCATGAAGAAGTTGCCACCAAAGCTAAAAGGGAATCAAGTACTCATTGCAGACTAACTTAGTGGCCCTGAATATTTTATCTAAATCATCAGATCCCATGTATCTTCTGTTAATTGTGGATAATCAACACTCTTTCAATTATCTCACAGCTCTTTCAAGGATTAAAGTAAGCTCGATGATACTAAATTAAAATCAATTATTGGTATTAAAGCAATAATTATGTTGCCCTCATCTACTTTGTCTGCAGAAAAAAAAAAACAGCAACAGCAACTACAGATGAAAACAGGATAAGATAAAGGATTAAGAAGGATAATTAAATAGGCCTTCTCCCAGGAAGTTCCAGTGCAAGGGACTACCACAAAAAAATGAAAAACAAAAACAAAAAAACAAGCAACGATCAGTAGCTTAGTTACATAGTGTTGGGCTCAACCTCTAAATAACAGATGCTTGCAGGTGTTTATCAGGGAATCCTAGAACCTAGACGCAGTCCCAGTTTGCCAAGTGGTCACGAGGCTGGTCTCAGAGTAGAGTTGACATGTTGCACTGACAGAATAAATGCTTTAAGACAGGCAACCTCATCAGAAATCCTGTGTGGGTGGTCCCTATTGCCTGCCTGGCCTTGCAGAATTTTGACATTTTTCTCAGTACATTTTTAATAATAATAGTTGTTATAGGAGAAGCTGTGTGATTTCAAGACACAATGTGCACGTAGGGTCCAACACAGCCACCAGTCACTGAAGTCACAGGTCCTCGTTAACCCTTTACAGCTGGGTGTTACTAGCGCAGGACCATTTCTTCCTCCTCTTCCATCTGCTCATCATCCTCTTCTCCTCTTCTTACTCCTTTTTCCCTCCCTACTGGAGATCAAATTTTTGATTGACTACTGAGAGCCTCAGTTACTTATTCATTGCTGGAACAGAACACCTGACATCTGCAACTTAAGAGAGAGAAAAATTATTTTTTGCTCAGAGTTTAGAAGATCTCATTGAAGGGTGGTCACAGTGGTAGGAGCACATGGTACAGCTCTATCAGAGAAAAGCTCTTCACTGCCTGGCAGACAAAAAGCAAGTGAAGGAGGAATCCCTGTCTGGAGACTAAGGCAAAGGCTAAAGCTTTACCAGGAAAAGCTGTCACAATGTTTCTTCTTTCTTCCTTTTATTTGGCTCAAGCTGGCATTGGGCCACCCACCGAGAGGTTGGGTGTTCTCTGATTTCTCCATTCACAAGTCAATCATACACTCTGCCTTGAGGGTTTCCTACTCTCAACAAATTGACATAATCCCTCCAGGTCAAGCTCAAGAGTCTGCTCCTTCCTCCCAGGACCCACCTCCTAACGGCTCACGGCTCCATAGGTATATCACTACATTCAAATACACGAGGCTTTTAGAGGGCATTCTAGATCAAACCCTAACAATGAGAGATTTGCCATTCCCCTCTCCCCTTTTTAAATTTTAACATATGTTCTTAGTAAGTTATTAAATTGCCCAGGCTGACTTCAAACTATCTTCCTGCCTCAACTTCCCAAGCAGCTGGGATCTCACTATGCACCACTGTGCCTGGATCTCTTTCCTCATTGCCTGAACTTCTAACAAAGCATGTTCACATGTTACTAAGTTTCTCTCATACTACTCATCATTTTAAAATATTATCAGTCACCTATTCCTCACTTATTTTGCCACCAAATTGGGAGAAAATGTTAAATATCCAAGGATTGGTTTCTCAAGTGAGGTTCCTCAAATCTCTTAATCTAATTTCTATGTGTATCTCAGTATTATTATTATTATTATTATTATTATTATTGCATATATCTTTCACCACTTTTCAACCAGTGGTGTGGAAGAATAGGAGGACAAGAACTTCACCTATCTCTTGCAAACTACTTATTTTGCAATTGAACACATTACCTTTCTTTTGTATATTCACAGCAAAGTGTTTTGTTAGCTGCATTTAATTGGGGGATATTTATGATAATATTGGAAATGCCATTCAAAAACACCTGACTTTACCTTGGATTGTAAAATCTTACTCAAGATATGTAAATCATGATGGCTTGGACATATACTTCAAATAAAATCAATTGGGCTGCTCCTTATAATCTTAAAACATGATTTGACTAATACCAATGTGAAAAAACAAATGAGAATGAATTAATTCACTTAAATACCAGGGTCCAGTTTTGGCAGATCAGTGGCCTGACTAAGTCACTGTAGACTGGGGATCTTTCTGCTTTACCTTGTACAGAAATGTACAGAATTGTCTTGTACAGTTGCCTTCAGAAAGCAAAGAGAAGAACTAGGGACAAAACAAGCCTTCCAAATTTTGTCCCCTGGAACCTGCTTCTGGCCATGCACCCTTCCAAACATCTCAGTCGTCTCACATGTTGAGGATCACACTGTTTCTACAGTAATCCAATCAGAGCCATCACTCTATTCTCTTGATACCCAGCACTTAGGTTCTTTGTAAAGCTAATCTTTTCAGTAGTTATACTGTTCATAGCATCTCGGAGGCCCTTCCTTTCTGGATACCTGGACCTTTTAAAAATTATTCTAGTCTCCTAATTTTCACTCTAAATCTGACTTAAATTGAACAGTCATACTCATGCCACAGTCTGAACCCTGGGATGCTTTAAAATTTCCTCCACATATCAGTCAGCCCATCAATTTTAATTTTAGTTTCCTGCGAGGTCTCAGGATATGGGTAAAATGTGGACAAATTCTCTGCCAGGTTGTAACACAAAGGGCTGCTAACCCAACTATTAGTGGAGTACTTAGTTCCATCTGAATACTCCTGAACGTTCTTATCCACATTCTGGTCTTCTGAGCTGCAGCCATCATCTCAAAATTAAGAGTACCCTAGGGCTTTTGTAGACAGCATCTCCAAATCTTTCCAAATTCCTCCCACAAACCAGCTCCAAGGGCTTCTGAGTTGCATGGTCAAGTGCAATCTACAAATGGGTGAATTCTCATTGCCTTATTTTAGCTCAGAGTTTGGATCCATGAGCAACTTGCCCCAAGGGGAAAAAAAATGGCATAACAGAAAAAAAAAGCATGGTCAGGCAAATAACATGCTATCTAGGAAGTAGAGAGCAAAGGGAGGAGTCAAGGCCAAGAATACATCTAGGTCACCCCCATGACTCACCATCAACGAGTCTCTACCTTCTAGAAACCCATTCAGCTATGGGCTCACCTGTGCACGAATCCACTGATGACTGTGGCACCTGGGATCTAATTGCCTTCTAAAGCATAAGACATTAGGGAGGCATTTTATATCATGTATTTATTTATTTATTGTGTATTTATTTATTCATTTGTGTGTGGGGGTGGGTGTGTATACACACACACACATTTATTTATTTATTTATTTATTTATTTGTTTGTTTGTTTATTTTTGGAGACAAGGTATTGCTCTATGGTCCAGGCTGGTCCTGAGTTCACTATGTAGCCCACGTTGGCCCTGAATACATGACAATCCTATCATGAGGAATTGAACTCGGGGCCCTGCACTTTCTAGGCAAGCACTTTCATCATTCTGTTCTTCGTCCTGCTTAATATTTTAAATCTAAAGCATAACAGCTTCCCTCATGGTCTCCAGGTGGCTGCTTAATTCTGGGTATTATAATGTGATACCACAGAATAGAAGATAGGTCAACTCCACCCATACAGCTCATCTCTGCATACCGGTGCCAGCCGAACTTGGTGATATGGTTAAATAAGTACTCACCAATATAATTATACAGCTCCATATTTCAAGTATTCTTATTTTCTATTTCACAAATTTGTGGGGAAAAAGTCTCAAATAAAATATTCTATCAAGTTATGTCCTTTGACGTTGCATTTCAGTGCCAGGATATATCTTCAATGACTTTTTAAGTCATAGTTTTGGAAGGAAAAGGAGCAAAAACCCCCACGTATTCTCCATTACTGCACTGGGATTTACTTGTTCACTCCCTCGTGTCCACTTACACCTATGATTTGGAGATCACTGATGAAAGTTGTTGAATTAATAATTGAGACTAGATTAGCTAAATAAGGAAATAAAGTGATGGCGGTGAGAGCATCAGAGAGCAGTCGCCATAAACAACAGTACATGGCCAAGTTCCCTGCAAATCGGCAGAAGAAAAGGAAATGCGTGGGTGACGTTGCTAAAAAAGCAAGGGGCAGCCAAGCATGAGCTGCAGGTTAGCACCACCGTGGCCTTGGGTGCCTGAGTTTAGGCTCCGGGATTGCCAGGTCACTCAGCACACACCCTGGGCAGCAAGCAACTCTCGGCTTTTGTTTGTTTGTTGTTATGAAACTCCCTCCATGCTATCCTTGGGAAGAGTCCACGTTGGAATCACATCTACTCTCGATCTACAACCGAGGAAGAAGTATTATTATATTTATAGGCATGCAGAATTAGAAAAAAAATAGAAACTTTCTTTTTGTCCATTTTATAAATGAAAATATTCAAGTATGGAGCCTTGAAGTAGCCCCTGATGTATTTGAAAGAAGAGCCTCATTTTCATGTTGCATTTTTTTCATGTTATGAGTCAGCCATCTGAAATTCAGCACAGTTAAGGGACGCGTCTGGGGTCACAGAGTCAGTGACACGTCCACCTATGAGGCCTCGTACTCCAGTACTCTCTCTGCAGTTCCGGTAGCCAGTGTTGAATTGCAAATAGCATCAGTGGGGAATCTGTAGCCTAGCAACTGGAACATGGGTTAAGATGCCCTTTCTGAGCAGTTTGAAAGATACAGTTCTACACTTTATTTTAATCAAAATCATCATGCCCAACTAACAGGTTTTCATAGTGTGCTCTCTGTTTACAAATGTACACATAAATGAAATAGCAGGGAATTATGACAGTAATTTAATATATGATGTCTACATTAAACATCTATGGTGAAATAAGGTAGTTCTTGCTAGGCACTCAGCGTCTTTGAATCAGCTTGAAAACTTGCCAGTATCCCTAATATAGTAAACCAGATTTAAAGGACGGGAAGTGAGGTTTTTGTGATCAATAATACCAGTTTATTCATACATACTTATTATATTTATTAATTTAATTATATTTACTAATAATGACTGAAATAATACCAGTTTCTCTCCAAATAGTTTAGAGAGTATATAATCTTAAGTCATGATATAACTAGAATGTCCTTATAAGGTCATGAGAGTAACAAAGCCTTTGCCAAGAGAGAAAGTAGGTGGGAGAGTTTCAACTCATCTCTTGCTCCAGCTGATGCATAAACTGTCCACAAGGTGCCTACCAGAAGACACCCATGGCATTTGGTATTAAAAGCTAAGACCTTCCACTAATTTATTTACACTTGCATTCATTCCTGCCACCATCAAGGTAAACGTCATGTGACTGGTAATTCTCAGATGTGACCAGAAGTACAGAAAGAGTTCTGAAAGAATGCTAGAGATACTCTTTAGAAGAAGCAGAGTCCTAGTGGTTTATTGTTCATTTTTCTTTGCATCTATATTTATTTTTCTCTATATTTTCTCCTATTATCCACAATCAGGTTATTGAAAACCATCCTAATCATTGCTTTTATTTTTTAAGACTCTACTTTTTCTAAATCTTCTTTCACAGAACCATTTCATTATTTTCCTAAGGAACGGCAGGGTTGACTTTGTAGTTTACTCAGACAGCTTTGGTACCTTCTAATTGTCCATGATAATAACTAAATACTTAACATGTCATTCACCAAAACACTTAATATGTCATTCACTTTTCTTCCCAATTGTACTATTAGATTTCTTTTCAGTCTTACCTACCACTACTTGTCTTTATGAACCCTCTATATCAGTCAGCTTGGATAATTAAACATCTCCCAAACATGCTATGAGTGCTCAAGACATTTTTTTCTTCAATGGTATCTTTATTACCTTGACAAAATCGGATTATGCTCAAATATTTCTGACATGTTATTTGTATCTGTTAGGAGTTTTATTTTCTGTGGTAGGCACCTATTTGTTACTGGCTTTACCTTTTTATATGATTAATGTACTTTATAGTTTCCAAAAGCATTTATCTATTCTTATTTTAATGATTTTTAAAAATTAGAAATTAATGTTAAAATTTACCTAATACCATCATAGTGTTTATTAAAATACTACTTTTTAAAAAGTTTTATTTTCCCCTTTCTTAGCTATTTTCAGTTATGCTGGCATATTTCTTCACTGAAACTTAAGGCCATTGGAAAAAGAAATGGCAATACAATAAAGCCAGTAAAGTGGAAATCAAAGTAGAAAACAGGATTGAGAAGAAAAAACACATGAATATAATGGTCTAATATAACTG
Source organism: Ctenodactylus gundi (assembly GCA_004027205.1). Lineage (NCBI taxonomy): Eukaryota > Metazoa > Chordata > Mammalia > Rodentia > Ctenodactylidae > Ctenodactylus > Ctenodactylus gundi. The sequence continues at coordinate 317,731 of PVKB01001882.1, read as the reverse complement.
TGATCATTGCCAAACGTAGCTCAAAATTCCTATGTAAATAAAACTCAATCATTTATTTATTAGTTTATTTTACAGGTATAATTTGTGTTCCTTCTTAAAGTCCTACATGATGTGACATCCTCTGACATCCTCAGGATACAAATGCCAAGCTCACAGGGAACTTAAAGTGGCAAGTTATATAATATACATTTTTTTCAAAAGAAAAAAAGTGGCTTTTTTTTATTTACATGTCATCTCCCTTCCCCCTTCCCAACCTCTCGTCCCCCCTTTTCCTTTCCTTTTCCACAAGGACAATGATATTTTTCATTAACAGAAAATTCTTTCTGAGAAATAACGTTTGATAGCACTGTCTTACTTGGAAACTTATGAAGTATTTAATTATTAACAGATGTTTTATCAATCCCATCACTAAAAAATAGAAATATAATTTCACATGACTATCAAGAGATGATTTGTATCTCTATGTTTTATATAATACCCAAGATCACTGATGTCTTTATTCCTTAGTATTAGCAAATCTAGCCAAATCCTTTGACAAAAATATCTCTGACACATTAGTCACCAGTCCTGTGCATTCTCTTAATACTTAATACTGACTACCTTCAAATACTTACCCTATCACTGCCATTTTTAGAACCATACTGTGGAACATTACTTTTAACTTCTACTTAATGATTCAAGTAAACAAACTATTTAAAATCAAGCCACATCTTTAAACCAAGAAACCTTGCTTTTTCTGAATTCATAAGTAAGTGTGCTTGCGTGTGTGTGTGTGTGTTTAATTTACCTCACCAATATTTTTTGTGTGATGTTAGGTGCTGGTCTTTGAAGTCATACCATGGTGGCTGCTGCACCCTGCATGTCTATTTTCTTTCCAGGAAGTATTATAGGCCATTTTACCTGCTCCCAGCAAGCCCTCCCCACCCCCCACACACACACTTATCATATTTCTGCATTTCTTCATTCACTGTGAAATGTTCAATGAGGTGCAAGCATCTACTTCCTTTGGTGAAAGAAAAATGAAACATAAACACTAATATCTGCTAACAATGATGTTAAAAAAGTGATGTTCATTTTTATGGTAAATAATTGCAGTTGTGAAAAGTTTGCTTATGTGCTTCTGTTAAATAAAGTTAACTAAAGTACAGTTGCGGTTAGAAGAAGCTGCTTTATGAATCTACTGGTTCCAATTTACAAAACTTTAATATATTAGCCATTGTAGCTTAAAAATCTAGTTGGATGAAGATGTTTTCCTTGACTCTTGAACATGAGTACAGCTTGCTATGCTTGTTTTGGACTATGAATGGCTGAAACCCATTTATAGTCCTTCCTGTCATCGCCTCAGTAACTTTCTGTAACAACAGGAACTCAGTAAGTGGTTAATATTAATACAGGTAATAGAAATATTTTCCCCTTTACCTTAGTTGCCTTTATATTCCTGCCAAACCACATGGAATTTGAGTCACATAGTGATCACTGATTCTGACAATTGACTTATCACTACAGTGGTGCGTGCTGTCTCTGGAGCTACTGTTCACAGCAAGAAATCCCCTTTTGTTCTATAGAACACAACATATTAAGCCTTTCTCTAGATGAAGTCACTATGACTGCTCTCCTCATGAAGCAAAAATTATGCTCCATCATTGGAGAATAACAGACCTGAAATTGTATCTTACTGATTGGTGGAGGAAGAGGTTGGCCACTACCCAGAGGAGGTATTCATAGGACTCTTTCTTCCCTTATGCTACACCCTATTTACCTGTACACAGTGGTCCCAACCTACTCAGTATATTAAAAACTTGATGTGATTTTTCAATATCATGATGCCTGTACTGAACCTCCATGAAAATGATCAGAAATAGAATGACTTGCAGAAGAGACCAAGGAAATGAAATGGGAAGAGATAATGCTAAAAAAGGGAGGGGGGCCCACACTCAAATATAATGGTTTTATCATATGAGATCATCATGTTCTTCCACTTCAAATCATCTTATATAGCCCATAAGATTATCGAATCACCTTATGTAACCCATAAAAGGACAGCCAATTGGATGAACATAATTGAGCTCTTCCTTCTCTGTGTGCGGGACAAGATTCTTCTGTCTTTTGTGAGTTCTCCATGAGGACACTTTGAGCCAGTGGTTTAGGGAAGGCCAGCTAATGATAAATTATTTTAGTTTTCATTCATCTGAGAATATCCGCATTTATCTTTTAATTTTTCAGCATAGTTTCACTACACGTTGAATTAACTGTTGACATTTCTTAAAGACCGTGTCACTGCTTTATGGCCTTAATGATTTTTTGAGGAGAAACATTTCAATTAGTGTCCCCTATGAAAAATGAGTCATCTCTCAAGTCCTTTCTTCAACTTTGTTTTTTAGAAGCTTAATTATGATATATCTTGGCATTGATTTAACTGGGTTTATCCTTTATGGTTCACTTTGTCTCTTGATTCTTGTCAAATTTGAGAAGTTTTGGGCAATCATTTATTTTGGTCCCCTCGCTTTATTTTTCTTATTTTCTTTTCCCTTATACTTTCTTCTCTCTCTCTCTCTCTCTCTCTCTCTCTCTCTCTCTCTCTCTCTCTCTGGAAACTCTGATACATGTGTTAGACTGTTAGCTATTATTCTGCAAAGCCTCAGACTTTCTTAATTTTGAGTGGAAGAGGGATGTTTTTCTCTACATTAGGTTAATTCTATGGATTTGACCTGAAGTTCACTATCTCTATCTTTTTTTTCTCTACGGTTATTATTATGCCTTTCAGAAATATTTTTTTTTATTTTTGTTAGAGTAGATTTTAGTTTCATGATTTCTACTTCAGTCTTTTGGGTTTCTTGCTGTGAAGCTCTATTTTCCATCTGTTTCAAGTTCTCATACAAAATGTCTGTTTTTGGTCAGTCCTACGATCCTAACTATTCTTATTTCTAACCATGTTTTGGAGACTTCCTTTGGTTTTCTCTTGCATTATTTCCAATATGTATAGTTGTACTTACTCACCAAGAAACTTCAAAGAGAAAAGAGATGATCCCACTTTTTGATCAGCAGGCACATGGAGAGTTCTTTGCTAGGCTGGAGCAAAGGAGACCTCCAATACCGCAGCTAGGCGGCAGTTTTCGTTCATGGCTGGCTTTAGGTCTTATTAAAGAGGCTATGATGTTAGGAAACAAAGAAAGAAAAGTAAATAAAACAAACAAAAGATGATAATAATAACAAACAAATACATGTCTACAAGGTTCTACTGTGAATTATAAACTCTTTATATGTGGAATGAAACATTGACCTAATGCGTTAGAGGTCAGAATGAAGTGGGAAACTTAATGACATTTGGTCACAGCATTGAAATGAGGAAAGAAGCAGGGCCCTTTCTTTTGACTTTGCATCAACATTGTAGTTCATGTCCAGGACATGGTTTCATTTCAGGTGAGTCTCCTTGAGTATGCACAAACCATCTGTCCTCAGAGATGGTCCCATTAGGGAGACTGGTGGCCCTTGTACCTCACATCTGTCATCGGCCACTTTCATTTACTGTTGTGCTCCATATGCTGCCTTCCTTTATTGTCTATATTATGTATCACTGCCTAGAAAACAATGACTTTACATTTGAATATATTTGATTGATAGACTACTAGTACACAGCCGCAGTGATTGCAGTTTCATACTGAAGCACTTTAACCATCCAAGGAAGACTGGGATAATATAATTACCATGCTGCCATGAGACTGGGGTCTGGAGGACTGCAAAAATACTTCATGTAGTTTTACCTGTTTTTTTCTGATCATAATTGTTACAACAAAAATTTCTCCTTTATTGTACTTTGTCTAAACATCATATTATTTACTTCTTTGTGTTGCTACCCATGTTAATACACAGGCATTTCTACGTGTACCAACTTCATTCACTCACTAACCGAATCAATATTTATGAAGCAATTGCTACGAGCAAAGCATATGTGTGTTGGTTGCAGGAATGATTTATACAAATGATTTTCCCTGTCTGGTGAGGATATTTAAATAAATTCTTTAAGTATACAAATGAGTTACAAGAAAGAAGTATAGGTATTCTGAAAATGGATGGGGTTCTTTGAACTTAAATGAAGAATGAGCAATTTCACAACATAGCTAACTGGAATTTAAAAAAGATTTTTCAATTTGCCTTAATTTGAATATGTGAAGATTAAGGGAGAGAACACGACAAAACAATATGATTAAAAGGAAAAATGTACTTACAATAGAGTTCATGGGGAGAACATAAATAGCTAAAAGAGTCGCGAATGCCTTAGCTGTGACAGGAAATTTCACTAAACAATGCCTTAAATAGAATATTTATGATATATTTCTAGAGAGCCTGAAGATGACGTGTCTCTGCGTAAGTTCCTTTGTCAGGCATACTGTCAAGGATTCAGGAAATTGCAGGTGGGATGAGTCCTCCCAGGCCGACCCAGAGCTGTTCAACTGGATGAGTGCTCTTTGGTTCCTACTCACCAGCCCGTGTCATGCCACCTGACTATTAGCTCATCTTCATCCCCTAAGCTCCGTCCTTTGGCTTCTGTTTGTTGGAGTACAAGTGTTTGAAATAGTTCCTTACAATTCTCTGAATTTCAACATGGTCTGTTGTAATGTCACCCTTTTTATTTCTAATTGCATTAATATGTGTTTTTTTTCTTCTTTTGGTTAGTTTAGATAAAGCCTTATCCATCTTTTTTGTTATTTTGAAGAACCAGATCTTTGATTTATTGATTTTTTGGTATTTTTAAGTGTCAGTTTTGTTGATTTCTTCTCTGATCCTTTTCATTTCTTTCCTTCCACTACCTTTTGATTTAGATTGTTCTTGTTTCCCTAGAACCTTTAGGTGCAACACCAAATTGTTTATTTGAGATTTCTCTGTTCTCTTGTTGTATGCATTTATTGCTATGAATTTCTCTCGTAGGACTGCTTTCATTGAGCCCCACAGCTTTTGGGTTGTTGTGTCTCCATCATCATTTAACTCTAGGAAGTTTGCGACTTCCTCCCTGACTTCTTCTGTGGCCCATTGTTTATTCAGTAGTAAGTCATTTCATCTCCACATATTTGTGTATTTTCCACTTTTTTTGCTGTTGAATTCCAGTATTATTCCACTAATATCTGACAGAAAGCAAGGAATTATTTTGATTCCTTTTTAATTGTTCAACATGTCTTATGGCCTATAATATGGTCTATTTTGAAAAATGTTCCATGTGCTGCTAAGAAGAAAGGTAATTGATGTTGTGTGGAATACTCTGTAGATATTTGCTAAGTCCAACTTTTCCAGAGTGTCATTTAACTGCAGTGTTGCTTTGTGGATTTTCTGTGTAGTTGGCCTGTCTATTTGTAATAGCGAACTGTTAAAGTTTCCTACGATAATTCTTCTTCCTTTATAACTGCCCCATCTTGATGTATTTTTTCTAAATAGGCAAAAGATGAGTCAATGAAATATTCAGTGAGTTTAAACAGCACATGAATTGTAAATTGATTGAATTAACTGAAACAACACAAATGTGAGTGACTCTTTTGGTAAAGAACTAGAAAATATGAAAAGAAATGAATCAGAAAATCCAGATACAAAAAAAAAAAATTCAGTTGAATGTTTGGATAGAAGATTAGACCAAAAAAAGATAGAGTATCAGCTGTTGAAGAAAAAAGTTTATGTAGTAGATTATGTACTTGGTGCTACTCTAAAAACAAGACAAAATAAGACAACAACAACAACAACAACAAAGACTCTGGACACAATTGTTAGATGACACAAAAAGCTCAACTTCAGAATTATAGAAGTATCTAAAACATGATCCAAACTAAACTTTTTACTGTAAATGAATGTGCTCAGATATTTTGTCACAAACATAAAAAAAGCTAAATAGCATAGCATATGGCTTTTTTGAAATATAATATTTTAATTTGTACCCTTGAAAAAATGTAATATTTATTTACCCAATTAAACTAAAATAAACACAGAAAATTCAAAGGTAAGAGGCTTCTGAGCCTCTACCCCATGAGTGCAGAAAATATCAACAAAAAGTAAATACTGCAACACCACTCCCTTCCCCCCCCCCCTTTTTTTTTTTAATAAAATGGAACAAGGACTATGACACTGCTGATAACAGACCAGAAATGCATTCTGGTAGTAACCTCATTTTCTCTTTTTGTCATCAGGAAAACTTTTAATTAGCATCACTTTCTATTTCCTCTGAATTATTAAATTATCATATATACTAAAGTACCAGCATTTATTCAGAAATAAGTATTAATAAGTCATTTTTAAAGTTATGGCAGGAGAGGTATACAAAATATCTTCATGAAAATTCTGTATTACATCATTGATTTCTATCACCGTCACAAAAGCTACTGTGGAAAAATACAACATGTCAATAAAATTGATTTGGATATTCTTTTCCAAAATAATTTATGAAGAAAACTTTTGTTTGATGTACTGAGTATTGAATCCAGGACCTTAATAGTGAACTACATCCCCAATTCTTTTTCTTTTTTTTTTAAATCTGACTAAGTCCTCTAAGTTGCCAACGTGAGCTCAAACTCGGATGCCTCCACATCCTTTTAGCATGCTAGAACCATTGTCTTTTCTTATCAAAGCACTGGTACTCACTGAAACTCTGGTTTAAATAAAATTTATAATAATACATTATGATAAAAAGATAATACATATCCCACTAAGATAAAAACTAAATAACATTGAAAATAATTATAATGCACGCCTTTTTTTGAGACTGGGTGTTAGCTAAGCACTAACTTGCTGCGGGTGGGCTTGAACTTGCAATCCTCCAGACTCAGCCTCCCAGAGTCTTGAGATCACAGGCCCATGCCACCATTCCCAGCGCTTATACAGATCTTTTTCTTTAAACACTTCTTCAAAAGTATATTCTATCATACCAGCTCATATATCATCAAACTTACCAGAAGCGGGTAATGAGGATATTTACATTAAGGAAAGTTATCTTTCGTGTACTTGTTGCCAGCAGACACAGTGCACAAGATTCGCATATCTCGAATCTACATTGATACTTCCTTTTCCTTGTCAGAATGTAATAGATTGTGCACAATTTGCTCCAGAGATTTCAAACACCGATCTTCTTTTGTGATGAAAATGGGTAGAGAAAGCCAGTTATATTCCATCTAACTTAAATTCCATTCTATCTCCGAGATCCACTCAGTTGAACTGATTAAGTTGTTTTATATAGCATGTCCACTGAAATGTGAGATCTTGAAAGAGAAATATTTATGTTCTTTTTAGCTGTATAATCTCACGCATGGGCTAAGTATTTAATACATTTTAATTAAGTGATGTGGATTGACTAGAAATTTTAAATCCACTATGAATAATTAAGTCACTTTTAGTCATGAATAAAAAGTTTTTTATTGAGTAAATTAAGGTGAAATAGAAATAGAAATCCTACTGGCATTATTAATTATTGTTTGAATTTCTCTTATAGTAATATAATAATTTTGTTGCTTTTTTCTCTCTGCCCATTATGTATTGACAATGTTATCAATGCCTGCTCTCTGAAATAACTCCATCTCTGTGTAGTGACATACAATGTTGTCTGAGCCTCATTATCCCCAAACACCAGTGATTAAGCAAGCCAGCCCTACATTTCTGAAGGCAACTAACCATAAAGAACCACCTGTCCTTAGTATATTCAGAGAAAAGCCCCCACCTCATCTTCACCTTCCATAAGTCTCACTACCCACTTTATTTCACAACAGTTGTTCAGTTCCCAGGTGTTTTCCATTAATATTTCAAGATTTCAGAATTCTTTCCCCTGCAATAGTTTGAATAAAATCATTCCCTTAATGACTTTGTCTCTCATATAAGTGATGTCTTGGTATTGAAATTCATAATCAGCATAAAAAGTAAGTTAAATGAAAATACTTAAAACTTTTTTTAACATATAGAATTCCTTTTTAAATTACACACACATAATGAAGGTGTTTAATGAAGTATCTCAGAAAAAAAGAATTCAACAAGTTATTGATTAAAATAATGAAAATAAGTTATGTCATCTCCTCTCCTTTAAGTAATTTATTGGTAAAATGCAGATAAATACAAATTTGCTATTCAATAGTAATTATATAACTATGTAGAAATTATAGTTGAACTGCACTTCAAATCACTTAGATCAATGTATTTGTTTCAATCACTGCAAAAAGAAATATCACAAAATCAGTAATTTAATATAAATTCACTATCTTACAGTTCTGGAGAAGTCCAATTGGGTCTTAGTAGGCTAAAATCAAGGTATAAGTAGAATTGTGTTTCTTCTGAAGGCTCTAGAGATCATCAAATTTCTTTCCTTTTCTAACATATAGAGAGCATTCATATTCCTTGCCTAGAGATCCTGTGACTCTATTTTCAAGGCCAGCAGCCATAGGTTGAGTTTCCATTCTGACCTTGTCTTCCATATTCCTTTTTCAGTTTAAAAGGCCTTTTTGACTACCCTGTAGTCAACCAAAAACTCAAAGATGATATTCTCACTCAAGGACCCACTGATTGAGAAACTGTCATGGTTTGGATCTAAAGTGTCCCCCAGAAACCTCATGCACCTATGGATACTGGGTACTGTTGGGAGCTGAGGCCTGGCTAGGAATGGCAGGTGCTTGGGGCTTGACCTGCAAGAGTGTGTGCTGATTTCACCCTTCCTCTCTGGCTTGCCTCTGTTCTGCAATGTTAAGAGGAGCTCTGGCTCTGGCCCTAGCCCCACCATGTGGCTCCACTATTTTCTAGCCTACCTATACATGAACTGTGATCTTCTGGAACTGGGAGCTAAAATAAAAATTTTCCTTCTAAAGTTGTGGATGTCAGGTTCTGATTCACAGCAACAAAAAAGTAATTAAGACAGCAACACTAAATTCCCTTCATTCTCTAAAATAATCACAGATTCTGGAGATTTGGACTTAAATATCTTTGTGTTTCTTACACAAAGAACACTCTCATTTCCCCTCAGTTCACCTCACCAGAAGAGTACTAGAAAAATTATACTGTGAGTGAAGTTGTGCGTGATGGTTGGGATACTTTTCTTCCTTTTACCCAGCCATACCCTACCTCTATCTTGGCTTTTGCCACACCACTCTTTTTGCATCAAGATTCTTTCATAATACTGCTATCAAGAGAGATTCTAATCAGTCCTATTCTAGTGAGAGTGTCTGTCACTGATAGATTAATTCATTTATTATAGGTTTTATCTCTCCAGATGTAATTGTTTAACCAATGTTCATTCGCATGTCTAATTTTAGAGATAAATGTAGTCCTAAGGGAAGCAGGATGTTGAGAGAGGTTATCCTGAGCACTCCAAAATCCTGTGCAAAATCAGAGAGGTAAATGAGGTCACTAGAATGGAACTTTCCTGAAGTCCCATCAAAAGAGAAGCTTTAGTGCTGAGCCTCCATATGAACCAGACAAAAAAAAAAATATTCATGTTGAATGATTCAATTTATGTGACACTCAAGGAAAGGACAACTAATTAACTTATGAATATGGAAATTAAAATCGTTTTGCCTATGGCAAGTGATACTTAATGAGAAGAGAGTACAATGGAATCATTTTGAGTCATGGAAATGTTCTACATCTTTACAGGAAGTAGGAGTCACCTGTGTGTGTGAATTATCAGAACATATGTTATATATGCTCAACTCAAGTCAAAATAGGGAATGCCAACAGTGGACAAGGAATTTCATCTAAAATATGGACTTTTTTCCCCTCCAGCACTGATCAGAGCCCTGCTGAATATAATATTTTTCTGAAGTTTGAATTTTTATGTCCCCCCAGGTTTATTGGGCGAAGACTCATGGTCCCAAGCGGCAGTACCAGGAGGTGATGGAAGCTAAGAGGTAAAGCGGGAAGGGAGAGCGTCAGGCCTCTGGGGATGTGCCCTCCAAGGCCACTGTGAGATATTGGCCTCTTCATCAATCTCTTCTTCTCCCTGGATCCTGAGCTCAGCAACTGTCCTCTTTCATATATTCTTCAGCTGTCACCATCTGGCAGCTCAACTAGAGTCTTAAAAGCGATGAGTACACTAAGTCACAGAATGAAATTCTACAACTATGAGCCAAAATAAAACTTTTCTCTTTGTAAGTTAATTATCTCAGACGTACACAATAGTAACAGAAAGCTAAAACAATATATTTCCAAATTAGAGAAATAGGAAGGAAAACAGATAAAATCTAGAAAGTTAAGAAAGCCACCACAGTGATTTTACAGTGGAAAATGTGCTTTAAAAAGTTTAGGAAACAGTATCTGTAAGAACAGACTCGATGCGAACTGGAGCGGCAAGAGTGCAGGACAGACGCAGCTTTAAAGAGTCCCCTCTTCACTGAAACAGCTAGATGCAGATGAGCTGACTCTGCCTGTGATGGGAGAGATCACTTAGCTGTTAGAATTACTTTCTATTTAGAATAGATAATCTCAAGAGCTCTGTCTCTGGAGCTCATTAAACTGGGGCAAACGTGCCCCTGTCTGCATGATTAAGTCATAGGCTTTCCTGAAGGGTTATGGTCACATTTATGTTTTCTTAAAGTCTTTTCCTACCCTGAGTCCATAATTCTAAGATCACCCATGGGAGAGAGGTCACATTGATAGTTATGGGAAAGTGATCAATCTACGTGATTACACGACTGATGTTACAGAATTTCTATTTATTTAGTTTGCTTTGAAAATATGTGGATAATTAAGTAGGATCTTCACTATAAATGCAGAAAAATTGAGCCATCAGTGTAGCTTAGTGATGTTTAGCACAAAGGAGGATGAGGGTTCAATTCCTCTTGACCCCACAAAAACAAACGCAAACAAATGAAAAATGAAAAACAACAAAAAAACCTTATTCATTTGTTTCACATGTGTATCTCACAGCAAATGTGGATATGTGACGTGCAAATTTTCGGTTTCACTCACCAACAGATCAACACAAAAGGAAGGAAGGAAGAAAAAAGAAAGGAAGAAAGAAAAAAGAAAGAAAGAAAGAAAGAAAGAGAGAAAGAAAGAAAGAAAAAGAAAAGAGAAAAATGGGGGGGGACAATGAGCACTGAGATGGTACAAAAAAATTAGGAACAATAATATCGATGGTTAATAAATGTTAAATTCCACAAGTGTCTTTGATGATTGAAATTGCCTTATTGGGATCACCTGCAGAGAATTGCAGCCAACAGTATATCTACCAATATGTTGAATTAATTGCAGAGGGAAGGTTCATGAATTCACTTACAAATCATCTCAGTCACCAATGATTGCAAATAACAGACAGTGTGGCTAAGTCACATAAGATGTGTTTCCCTTCTGCCCTGCCTTTCAACATCCGGGTCTTTACCTCATCATTTTCAATTGCTTTATTTATTTGGAATCAGACAATGTTCCAAAGAAAAGTCCTTGGAGGAATGAATTTATACAGAGGGATTCTAAATTGGGAAAAATATCTCTGAGTAATATCATTCTAATGTTTATTGTAGAAAATGACGTTTAATCCATTCTTAGAAAATACTTAAAATACATTCTGAAGATTCGTGATTACTTTAGAGGACATGAAATATGGAGCAAGAAATCCTCACTGTGTAAGCTTAGGTTAGTGAAAAGTACATAGGCCATTCAGGTATTAGAAAACAATGATAGCTATAGCACAAAGGCCCACAGAGCAAACCCATGCCATTCTACTCACGGAGGTAAAAGTCAGTCAAACAATAATTTAGAAGCTGTGATAATTACTAAGAATAAGGAGATCAGTTTCTAGGCTCAACATATTTGCACATATGAAACCGAGTTAAATACTGCTCTTGGTTGGAAATTGAGGATACTACAGGCACTTGAGCTAAAATTGGTTCTTCGTTGACCTTATACAATACCTCAATATCTTGTCATTGACAGCATTTCTCATAGATTTAATTAAATTTATAAAACATGGTAAAGTTGTTTGATGGAAACGGACAGCTCAAGATCTTCCTAGCAGAGAGCAGTTAAATAACCCACTATTACCCTTTGTCACCTAACAGAGGTATACAAGGTGAAAACCTTGTGCAGAGACAGAAGGTAGAAATTTTCACACCTTGAGGATACCTGACACTAGACAGGCACTTTAGTGTCCCCAAGATGCTGGAGAACAATGCCACCGTTGTCATGGGCAATATTGGATCTGGTTTCTTATCTTCATGATTGGGACTGCAGGCAGCTCTTAAGCCCCATCTCTCTCCTTTGATGATGTCCATCACTTCTTGGAAAGTCGATAAGGAAACCAGGAAACTCTGTTCTTTGGCATCTGTGGGAAATGTGAGACCTGCAAACCCTTCCCTGTCCACACAGAGAAATCTTTCTTCACACCAGTTCCACCCACCAACTTCATTTGGGCTAACTCCAGGCCAATACTTGGTCATCAAGAGTGATGACAGTCTTAACAGACTATTTAATCATTTAAACTTATGGATATTTTTTCTAGAGTTGGGATAATATGTCAAGATAGAGATTGCATATTTTATTAGCAATATTGAGGAACACACTGATACAGAACAATAGCCATGCACATGTATGATGAATAGAAATTGAATTAAAAAATAAGTGTATAAGACTACATCCATTCAAATGACATCCCAGCCAATTTATCCTGACCATAAACTAACTTAAATGCAACTAAAATTTGATATTCAATTAAAGGATAGCATGTTTAAGACAAACATGCAGTATTCCTGATTTGTAAAATTTCTGGGATTGCTCCAAATTTGCCCACTGTGAAACTGATGCTATTATTTTATCTAATTCTGGGCTAATTATAATATTCACTTAGAGATTTGTTTGACTAAAACACACCTTTTTTGAGACAAAGTCTAGCTCTGTTGTCCAGGGGCCGACCTTGAACTCACAGCACTCTTCCTTGCCTCAGCCACTTGAACGCTGGGATCACAGGCATTCATCAGCACTCCCAGTTTATGTGGTGCTGGGGAACCGAACGCAAGGCCTTACGTTTGTTAGGCAGGTTCTCTAACCACTGTGTCATTTCTTCCGCCCCTAAAACACTCATGAGTAGAAATTACCAGTGATAACAATTCTGTATTGGTGATTAGAAATAGAACTAAAAGACAAATATTCTTCATCTTCATTTAACCTTTAACTTGTCATACTGACATTATCAAATTCTCAAGATATTCCTAAAACAATATTTCTACACTCTTTGGCTATCCCCAATTTTTCAAGTTTCTTTTTTTCTCTATGCAAAGATTTTAATCTGATGTTTAATCCTTTTTAAATTCAAACTCCTTTTTCTTATGAAACCCTCATCTAAATCCTGTGAAGATTAGTTACTCTGTTCATGACTGAATGTCTTCTGACACTGAAAATGAACACAGGCCTCAAGAGAACATATAATTTACTTGTGTTCAAAATCTGCTCTATTTAGTGATATATATATATATATATATATATATATATATATTCATATTAAAGATGTATTAATTGCTCTTCAGGATTAAATAGAACGGAAGGGCCCATGTAAAAGGGTTCCACATACTCACTTCCTGCTCTGTCATCCTATATTTTGCAGAACCTTCTCTTGGGAGAGACTGCAGAGCGTAGACTAACTTATAAAGAATAAGCAAACTTAAACATTTTTAAAATCAGACACAGCTTTATAATTCCTTCTATGAGTCATAAGCCACACTTGAATTAGTTTAATGGGAAAATAGTTTTCAAGAATTTTTTCATAGAATCTCCTTAAGTTTTACTTTCCTAAGGCTTCCTCAGGAACAGCACAGTTGGTGGTTAATTGTAACCTTTCAAACAAATTGCAAAAACAAATTGAGAGTAGGAGATGGAGGAGGATACAATAGAAGAAGCAGCATTTTCATAACCAGAGGAAAGAATAGGGTCAGAAAAACTGTGTGTTCCTTGTCACCCTGTGAAGGCATTTTGTGGGAAAGCAACTCTTCACCTTCTGTTTTAAACTTAATTTTTTTCTTCTTTTGAGAACATATAGGCTCTAAAGCTAGTTTTTTATTTACATTGAAAGCCTTTAAAATTTATAGTGTTGCTACAGCCTTTTAGCATGTAAGTTTTGCAAAAAAATTTCCTATCACTTATTTTTATCCTATAGTTCCTCTATTACTAATTTAATCTTATGTACCATTCATCTTAGCCTGACAGAGCAGCCAGGCTTGAAATCCTGCAGGTAATTTTATTTTTTTTATGTTAGGTTAGTTCATAACATTTTTTCTATAGCAATACATATAAGAGAATGATTTTTGCTTCTAACACATTTCTGCTTCTGGACTCCTAGACCAGACTTATAAATCAACCTCCAATATGTCAAGACCAGGTCCTTTGGAAACTCTGTCTATTTTTTACAAGCTAGTACAAATGGTAAGTGATGCTATTATTATAGCTACTATTTTGGGTATGCTTTACTAACACTTCAGGCTTTTACAACTTAAAGTTTTAACTAATAATAGAAAAAAACACAACTAAATAGTATATCATGAACATTAGAATAAGATGTACTTATGGAAGCATCAGTGAATAGCTTCTCTATGACAGAGAATTAGGAAGAATCCACATAGTGGAAATGTGTTATTGACTTACATCGTTTTCTTTGCTTTCCATTTGTCTTGGAGAGAGCAGTCATCCTCTGCTATGTTCTTCCACCATTCTGGTTCTGCCTTGGAGCCAGCACCTGTGGATGACATCTCCTGAAGACACAAGCCAAAATAAACTGTTCCATTTTTAAATTGTAGGTGTTCTCTTTTCTGTCTTTGGAGATTTGGCTATCTAAGGTGTTTCATATAAATGAAAACAAATACTGCATAGTGACACTTCAGTCACAAGTGACTGAAGATAAGACAACATTGAAGCTAAATCTATCCCATGATATAATAATTTCATAGCCTTTGTTTTAGTTACTTTCTCATTTCTGGAACAGAATGCCAAACATCCACATCTTAACGGAGGAAAGATTTATTTATCTCACAGTCTCAGAAGGTCTCACACAGTCCATTCACAGGTGGGTAGCTGGAATTGGTAGAACCAAACTGGGGCACTGGAGCCAAAGAAAGATCCCTTCAAAGCATGGCAGAACAGAGCCAAGTTTGCGAGAAAGGCAGAGGTGCCACATTCATCTCCAAGTCAAGCCCCAAGCATCCACCCCTTCCATCTAGACCCCACCTCCCAACAACACATGGGTCCTAACTACATCTAAATACATAAGGTTTTGGGTGGGAAACTCTAGATCCAAACTATAATATCTCCTTTTCCCTGAAAGACCCACATCCATTTCCTTATACAATATGTATTTAGTCCTTCTCTAAGAGTTTTCAAAATCTTAATAGTTCTAGAACTTCTAAAATATACAAGTCCAAAATCTCCCCTGAGATTCAAGGTAAAATCTTAATTGTGAGCCCTTGTGAAAAATCAAAGAAAAGTTAAATACTTTCCTTACACAATCGTACAGGGTAGATACTACTATCCAAAAAGAAAGGAGTAGGAGGAGAGAAAGCAATTGGACCAAAGCAAGTTTGAAACCCAGCAGGGCAAGGGTTAAATGCTGTAATTCTGTGTCCAGCACCCAGGATAAATGGTGGCAGTAGTGAGATGTGAGCTCCAATGGGCTTTGGTGGCCTCACCCCTACAGTGTTGCCTCCTGCTGCAATCTTCATCTTTTGTCCTTTGGCATGGCCCCATCCATGTTACATGTTACAGTTCATGTTGCCGGCTTCTCAAAATTTGAAGGCTCACCTTCACACTTGAGATTTCTCCTTTACAACTTCACACACAGTTCTTCCAGAGATGCCCTACCTGGTTTCCAAGGCCTTCCTCCGAAATCTGGGTGGGAGCCTCCAGGAACTCACAACTCTTGTACCCTGCAAGTCTGTACAGTCAGTACCACATGACCATCACCAAGGTCCACTACTGACTTGAACAATACCCTGGCCCCCTTGGGCAAATGCTGTAGAGAACTTTGAGCTCTCGAATGCCAGGGAGGTGAACTCTGGAAAACATTTCTGCCTTTTTTTCTGATGGCAAGTACTTGGCTTCTTTTTAATGCCAATCTCTTTAAATTCCCAGTGTTTTCTGTCCCACCTCTAAAGGCTCTTTCAGCCTGGAAAAACGTTTTTATATCATTTTTCTCTGCCATTTTTTCCTACTGATTTTTGCCGTAAAGTTGACTAAAAGCCATAAACAATAGCCATGTAACAACCACATAACATGTAACATTGAGCTGCTTTAAGATTTTTTTCTATCAGATTAAATAGTCCATTGCCCTTATTTGTAGTTTCAGGCAGTCTCTGGACAAGGGCAAAATGCCAATACGGTTTTTGTTAGAGTGTAGCATGAATATTTTTAGGCCACTTGCTGATATTTTTCTCCTTTTGATCTGAAATTTCTTGAGCCTGGCCTTTCTGATACACATTTCTATTAGTATTCTGGTCTTCTGAGCTCTGACCAGAATCTTCCAACAGGCTCAGCTTACAGCATTTCTGTGCCTTCTCTAGCTGGCATCTTCAAACATTTCCAAGCTCCTCCTATAAAACAGTTTCAAAGACTTCTAAATCACATCATTGGGTAAAGTGACAGAAACCACCCCGCTTCTCTGATACCAACTTCTGCCCTGGTTACTTTCTCATTTCTGGGACAGAATAGTCAACATCCACAGCTTAAAGGATTTATTTTAGCTCATGGACTCAGAAAGTCTCACACAGTCCATTCATGGGTGGGTACCCTGAAATTGTGGCAGATGGCAGGGCCAGAGTCAGAGAAAGAGTTCCTCACAGCATGACGGAACACAGTCAAGTTCCAGAGAAAAGGCAAAGTCAGCACATACTCCTCCAGGTCAAGTGACTACAGACTTCCCTTCTAACTATGCCACACTTCCCAACAGCAGTGGTTCCTTCCACATGTAAATATATGAGGCTTTTAAAGGGACATTCCAGATCCAAATCATAACAGCTTCTTAATAACATAGTACAATACATTAGATATGTATTTATGATGATGTTAGTGTAAGCAAACCTTTATGTGGCCAGCTATGCAAAAGTTTAGCACATACAATTTTATACAGGACATACTTAATGGTGATACTAAAGAATTAAGTTACTGATTTGTGTATTTAAATCAGTATATTTTTATTATTAAAGTGTGATTATAAAAAATTCTATAAAACACCTGCAGTGAGAAGGAGAAAAGAAAGTAATGAAATGAAGATGCAATACGTGTGTGCACCAATTTCTCCAGTTGGAAGTAACTATTGTGTGTCTGCAAATATATACTGATAAAAAATAAACAACTTTATTGGGGGGGGGGGGAAGACCCTGAAGTCTACTTTGACCAATTGAAAAAAGAAAAAAAACAAAAGAAAGAAACTCCTGCAGGCAGGTACTGCAGGAAGTCATTCAGAAGAAGGCCCAGCTATGTGTGTTACTGCATCTGCAGACCTTCCGGGGGGCAAGATGAGAGGTGGGAGACAGGACGTTGGTGATTCTGAACCCAGGAAGGCCTGGGCTCATGTCTGTGTTTCTGTCTCCTTTTTTCTGTAGAATAAATACAAAAATACAAAAAAGCTTATAAAGTTAGAATGTAATGAAAAAAATGTATTTTTTACTGCTCTATAATAGGTTTACACTTAAGACAAATGTCATCATAAAATATACGAATAGTTTAAAAACTTTAAAGTTTATGAAATGATAGAGTTACAGTAACCTATGGTTAACTTTTTATTGAAGAAAATTTTTCTACAAATTAAATGTGCTTAACTGTCTAGTGCTTGTAGAGTCTCCAGCCGTGCACCACCACATCCTAGGCCCGCACATTCACACCCTCCTCAGTGACTCACCCAGAGAAGCCTCCTCGCACCCTTCCAGCTCCATTCATGTAAGTGTCCTACACAAGTATATCATTTTTATTTTTCATGGTTGGTGTCACTTTCTCTATATTCAGACACACAAATACTTACCACTTGGGCCACAATTGCCTACAATATTCAGAAACTAACGTTTCACTTTGTCTCCTGGGAAAGGCAAGCTGTCTCCTATAGAGGAGGCCTGCAAAAGGCGAGTTCACCTAGTTTCACGTAAGTAACCTGTGATGTCTTCTCAAAGATAAACGTTTCCTAACAATGCATTTCTCAGGATGTATCCCTGCCTTTAGGGAGTGCATCACTAATATGCAGTCTTTGTCATTACTCCTTTTACTTCTCCAAATGTTTTAAAATTTCATAGTTGCTGCAGTGTATATCGCTGTATCATTCCTATTTATGGTCAGGTGATATTTCATTGCATTGAATGGCATATTTTGTTTTGCTCTTCATTAATAAATAAAAATTTATATTGTATTTACATTTTTCTCTTGCCAATAATGCTGCTATAAATGTATGTGTCTATGTTTTTTCAGTGACAGTGCTTTCAATTCTGCTTAGCGGAGTGGAATGAATGGGTCTAATAGTAACGTATGTTTAACTTTCTGAGGAAATGTCAGATCGTTTCTTGATGAGTAGGTCCACAAGTTTACATATTAGCAGCAATTTTGAGGTTTACAGTTTCCCTTGTTCTCAATATTTTCTATATTTTGGGACTTTAGAAATTATATCTATTCTTTGAGGAATTAGCATTTACTGATATTGTCATATATGGCAGGTATTATGGGTTGGATCAAAAATGTCCCAGAAAATCTCGCCTGTTCATCAATGTGGGTTTTTTTAAGGTGAATGGACCATTGGATTTCTAACTTCATCAATAAATTAATTAATAGATGAATTCATAATTTGATGACTTCATTGAGAGGTGATGGAAATGCATGAGGTGACCTAGTTGAAGGGAGTGTGTTATGCAGGCATGACCATAGGAGGAATACCTTGTTCCCAATCCTTTCCTCCCAGGCCTGGCCTCACTTTGGTGAGATACACAGGTCTCCTCAATCACAGCCTTTCTCCACGGTGCTTCTCGGTCACTACAGACCTGAAAACAATAGAATCAGCCAATCGCGAACTTGAACTTCTGAAACCATGAGCCAAAATAAACCTTTATTTCTCTAAATTGCAGTTCCCAGGAATCTTTTCACAGAAATATAAAGCAGAGCAATTCCATAAGGAAGCCAGAGGACATTCCCATGTCCACGATCAGATAAATAACCCAAAAATATATGAGAGAAATGCAAACTGGCACCTGTGTTCATCTGAAGGCTCTGTGCAAACAGGAGGCGAAGCCTAAGACAGCATTATACAGGGCCGTGCTTAGGGTTGGGGGGAAAATGCACCAGTTCTAACCTGACAAGAGGAGATGTTTTATTTTATTTTATTTTTTGTTCTCTGAGGTTTGGAAGGGGATATGAGAGGTTGTTCACTTTTCATCCTTTGTTCTTGTCCAGGTATTTAAACAAATCTGTCAGTGGTCAGTTTACTGGTTGGTTGCTATGGTAGCAGATCAGACTTCAGTGATCACATGTGAGAAGAAATATAGTTTCTATAAAAGAAATCTGTGAAAGCCACTAAACAGATGTAGCCCTTAACAATCTACGAGGAGAAAACGAGAAGAGGGAGAATATGGGCACAGAGTTACTGAGCTCTAATGTCCCATCGTGTAGTTTTCAGTAGGAAAACCACAACATATGCAAAAAAAAAGTACCAACCTTTCAAGGAAAAAGAGAACAGGCAGAAACTCTTCTTGTGTCTTCCTGAGGAGGTCTAGAATTGATAGAAAGACTTTAAGTCAACAATAGTGTGAGGTGATTAGACAGTATGCTTAAAAATAAATTTAGCATAACATTTTTGAAACTTTCTTTTCTTAAGATTGCAGTGCCATAACTCTGTCTTGTATTTTCAGTACAGCTTGCTTTCTCTTTACTATTGTACTCTATCCGGCTTTGAAGAAAACTCAACTGCTCCCTTGCTCCACATCGGGAAGAAAGGAGAATCACCTTAAGTATGTGTTCGCATTAGTCTGAAAGCTAATGCGTCCTCTGTGCTAACCGAATCATTGAAAAGGTGTGCTTCTGTGGAGAAAGGCTCACAGCACAACTCAAAGTGCTGGCCTCTGGCCTCCGTGTGCACTCGTCCACAGGAGCAAAAGAAATTGACAGGAAGAGTTCAAAAACTTCTATGGCAATTTTACAGTTATTCTATGTCTGTTGAGTATGATAATAAAAGATTAAGTAGGGGTTCCGATGCTTTCTATTCCATTATTTTAGTCATTACTCTTATTGTATTTTATAGAAGTATTGCTCCACAACAAATTGGAAACAATTTTAAACTACTCCTTCATTGCAGATGGTTTAAGAAGCATTGTGCAAGGGAACTTCATTGGGATGTGTGCGTTCAGTTTCATTTGGGAAGAATATAATGATTTCCTAAAATACAAAAAATACCTTAACATAGGAACCAAAGTAACAAAATTTTAGCTACATTGAGAGAGAAAAATAAAAAGAGAACATACTAACATCAGAAATAAAATAAGAGATGCTTTTATCATTTAGGGGTTCCTTTCTTGAAGAGCCAATTTTGTTTTATTTTGTCAATTCTGTGATTTTTCCTATTCTGTATTTACTTATACTATTAATCATAATTGTTTTCTTCCATCTGCTTATTTGGGTCTTATTCCCTTTTTCTTTTTTTAAAGGCAGTAGGCTAGGCTATTGTTCAATACATTTCTTTGCACGGTCTTTGAAAGTTAGGAACTTTACCTGAGCACCAATTTTGCTGTTTTCGCTCTTTCACTATAGTATGTTAGGATGTCATTTCGTTCACCTCAAATTATTTTCTTAATTCTCTCTCATGATTTATTCTTTGCCCCATTGGCTATTTAAGAGTTTGTCATAATTTTTTCATGTGTAAGCTTTCTAAATTTAATTCTTATTGACTTTTCCATTTTACTTCAGTGTGATGGGAGAATATACTTTGGTTCCAATATTTTTAAGTTAATTAAACTCATTGAGTAATGTAGCACTTAATCTATCCAAGAGTCTTACATGTTGTATGATCTCGGGATCCATAGCCTGCTAGTGTGGTCTGAGGTGGCTGTAGATATTTGCTATGTCAATTTCATTTATTGTGTTGTTCAGGTTTCGATTTTTGGCTGATATTTCATGTAGCTGTTCTTTAACAAAACCCCAATGTTAAAGTTGCCAATTTTCATTGTTGACTTTTTCTTTCTGTCTCTCCTTTTCAATATTACTCTTTTTTAGTATGTATTTTTGATACACAATAACTGCATTCAGCTTGAGGAACTGGTGCACATACATGTCCCAACTTCATCACTTTTACTTCTTTTCCCTCATTCTACTCTCCTGCCTCCACGTACACTCTCTGCCTCTGTGTGAAAGTCCGTTTTCCTGCTCCCTACTGCCATTACTATTTGGCTCTGTCAATTCTGATTCTTGTTTTGTGGAGTTCTGATGTTAAGTGTGTATTCTTTCATATTTCTGGTATCTTCTTAATGAATCATTATTGATGAATCAATTATCTTATTATTACATAATACCCTTGTTTGTCTCTCATAAACATTGTCTTAAAGTCTATTTTGCCTGATAGTAACATAGCACTTCCATTTCTCTTCCAGTTACTGTAACACCAGATTGTATTCTTTTTTGTAGGCTTTTTCTCTCAAGCTGCACCTTTCAAACTACAGTGAGACTTTCCTAAAGAGTGTACAACTGGATGTTGTTTTAAAGTGCATTATACAAATTTCTACCTCTATAGCATTTACAGATATATACTTCATGTAATTGTTGATAATGGATGATTTATTTCTGCCATTTTGCTCTATATTTTATTTCACTAGTATGAGAAACTTTGCAGGATTTTAATTCCCTTATAGTTTTTTTTTTTATCATGCTTGAGATCTGCTTCCTTTATAGCTGTTCTGTGGATTAAAATGACATCTTAGCTTATAACAATGAGATTCAGATTCTATATTTGTCTATTTTTTTTCTTCCTCTGTCATAGTGGCCAAAACTTTCAAATAGTAGAGGAGATATTTATCACCCTTATTTTCTTATTTTGTTCTCTTCTTTTAATTCTGAATGATAACTGAGTTATAGTTTAGATCTGAGGACTGCTGATCAAATGATGGGCTCTAAATAGGCCCAAATCCCTTGTGCAGTGCCAAGCACTGCTCACTAGGTACATGTCAGGAGGGATGATATTCTGTGTGTGTGTGTGTGTGTGTGTGTGTGTGTGTGTGTGTGTGTGTGTGTGTTTGCGTGGCTTGCCATCAAGGCTTTCGCTCCTGACCTTCGGTTCCTTCATTCCCCTCATCCCAGCTGATGTCCCCTACATGGTACACTCACCCCACGTTGCTCATGTTTGTGTCTGTGCCGTGGCCTGAATGCATTCCTCAAAGTTCCTCATAGTTCAAAAACATCATCTCCTTTCAAAACCTTTAGCACATAACTTGAGAATAGATACCCTACGAGCCCCCTCTTCCTGCACCAGAGCACTTACTCTGCTGACATTTACAACACCTAAAGCCTCAGTTACGTGGTGAGGGTATAAGACAAAACCCTTATGTTTTAAGAGCACCTGGATCTTATTTTTTCCCTGATTTTCTGCCTTGTAGAGATATATTTATGCAATTTTTCTGCCAGTAGACTGTGAACTATTTAGGGACAGAGACCAGGATATTTTTTCTATCTTACACACAGTTTTGATGGACGTATGGAACATAAGCTTTGTGACGAAGGACCCAGATAAGATGTGATAAGTGATTAACGATCATCTGGTGGTTTAGCGTTCCCAGAATGGTGTAATGATGTAGTTTTATTCCGAAATCTAACCGAGATGAAGAAACAAGTTTAGGTAAGTTACCCACACCTCCTCAACTGCTCTGTAGCAGCAGCTCTACCTACTCTGCTAAGGTGAGTACTTCCTCTCAGTTTTACAAAACCCCATCTGTGAAACTTTCCATCAGGTGTTATTATTACTGGCTAGTTTTCTCGAAGGCCAGTAAGAAAACCGATGATTACTATACAAATCATTGACATGTCTAAAGAACCCCATTGTCATTAAGAGAAACCTTTGAAACGCAAATGACAAGCTCTTTTTCACTCACCTGGTCCTGTGCGCTCCTGCACTAGGAATGCCGCAAAGCTTTGGTAAACTGAACTTCACCAGAGCATTTGCCATGCGGCAGGTAAGGGATCACAGCTGGTTCCCTGAAGGGGAAGTGGCCCTCATGCACCAAACGAGGTAAAGGAAATCACGAGGGCCTTGTCAGGGGGGCGGAGCTCCACCAGGGCCACCACGTGACTTGCTCCTTCTCAGGTCTCTCCTGCTGTGTCTCCTAGTCTAGTGCTTTGTAATTCATAACGCAGTCCCTAATAAAACATCTTTACTCTTCATGAAGACCCATGGTGAAAACCAGTGTGTACTTTAATACTATCCAAAGCATAATAAATATGTTATAGAATTAGCCGTGTTCTGTGGATTTTAATCTTTTTTTAAAAAAAAAATAATGTTTCTAGTATCATACTTAGCATTTTACATTGATTTTTCTAATGATACAATTCTGTGTTGTGTTTTTTGTATCAGTACTTTGACAATATGTAATTTAGTGTTGCATAATTTAGTGTTAGTTATCATAATGTGTATGATTACCTCTTACTGCACATATGAAAACTAAGCAAAAAAAGAGAAAAGAAAGAAAACCTCTGTGGTCAGTCTCAACCAGATGATTTCTCTTGATATTGGTGCTTCATGTAGCCACATGCTATTGATTAGAGGGACTAATTCAGCCCTCTCAGTTATTATAGTCAAGTACGATTTTGACATTCCAGGATTACCGCTTTTAACCTAAATGATTCTACTTCTGGTTCCTCTTTTGGTGGAAGGCAGGAATAAGCAAATATATAACCAAAATGACCTTATGCAGTATTATCAAGAATATCACGAAGAAGAAACATAGGAGAGAGCTGAGAAGAAAAGTTTGGCTTTAATTTAAATTCTTTGGTCAGGAAAGGCTCCGGTGGGATTGTAATGAGTGAATGATTGCTCAGCTACAGTGCAATGAATTCACTATTGCAAGCCAAAATTTACAAGTATGTTATAAACCCTATTTGAAAGAGAAAAAAAATGCCCAATGATATAATGTAAGAGCCAGTTGAACATAGAGATTCTAAGTGTAACTTAGACAAAACTTAAACAAAATACTGTGTAAGTTGATACAGGGCAAATTTAGCTTTACTTTCCAGAGTTTTCAAAGCTTTGGGTGGGAGAGTGCTTCTTTGTCAACCACACACTACAAGTGAAAAATTAGAATTCCCTCCACTAGGATTTCAATTGTTTTTTAATTAATCCTTTTGATATGTTTGCCCTTATAGATGAATCATGATTTCTAAAATTGACTTTAATTTTTTCTTAAATTTACCATTAATTAGATAAAAACAAAGAATTTTTAGTATCCTAAGGTTTATCCATGGGAATGTGAGTTGTAGCTGGATTCCATTTGGTCTTTCCCCTGTGGACTGTGAGTCGATAGAAGTCTTCAAACAGGAAATTACAGAAATTAATTGCAAGTCATTAAAAGTGAAAAGAAGGTAACAGACTAGCACTGAGAACAAGAGCACCATACTGGAGAGTGGGGATCCACAGAGGGCAATGCATGGCTTGGGATCATTCCCGACTTCAGGTGCATCATTGTCACCGTGACTTCGTGAAAACAAGAAGGTAGGCTGAGTTTCAGTGGACTAATGATATATGTGATCATTTTCTCTGAATTTGGTGTAATCATGAAATATGTGATATTTTCCCTACTTCTCCTCATTGGTGATAGTGGTCATGAAACGAGAGCTGGATGATTGAGTGTATTAAAGCCAACTCAGTGGCAGTAGGAGCAAGCGCTGGAACTTGGCTTCACACTAACCAACGCCCAAACACAATGTGGGCAGGATTGCATCAATGTGTTTGAAATGTAGGCTAGAAACAAAAGAAAGAACAGTCATAGGATAGATCTCAATAGGAGAGCTTTTCTGCTATTCTTAATGTGTCTTCCACAATTCTGGCTGTCTGGGAGCTGGACTGATGATACCATGATTGCCTACTCGATCACAGTTCAATATGGGGTTATTCATCTTATCAACATCAGCAAAAATCTCTCAGGGTAACTGAAGATCATAGCAGCCTTCCTCCACGGTTGGCAACCAAGAGCTAAACCTTTTTCCTCACCATGTGTGAGTTCACAGACGAAAGTCTTCTGCCATTTCCTATCTATCTGGTAAAGGATATTTATGGTTTTTCGGTTTGTGAAAGAGTTTTAACTGCATCTTCAATTGGTTTTCTCTCTTTACGGACTTTCTAGTTATCTACATGTAACACAGATGCTTGATTGCAATGGAAAAGTTTATAAGCAGCTTCCATAAAATCAATGTGAATGAGACAACTCTACCTACAAGTGTAGTTTTTAATTTAACCTATATCATATCTGATGATATAAATGATATAAAGTTATAAACATTACATTTATTTCAACTTCATTGTGTGCAGTTTTTACTAATGAGTAGCATTATCTATAAATATGGAATGAGATTCTCTTCGAGGGTTCATTTCCCTGTTCCAAGCTCCATTTTGTGACTGCTCTGTTGCATCCAGAATTGGATAGGCACAGAGTATCACTATTAAACTCTTTGTGGTAGATGTAACATCTGATTTTTTTCTTTTAGCATTTATTATGCCAGAATTAAAGTTGAGGAAAATGATTGGTCTTACAATTAAAAATAACTGATTTTGTACTATTTTGTAGTAACTCTAAAGACTATTCATTTAAAATCTTTTTTTTATTTTGTTACCATCAAAAATTTATCCTGTCAAGTTCTCATGACAACAGGCCTTGCCCAAGTAAAGCAATGTGACATGCCCTTGGTTATTTCTGTCTTGGTTTTAAAAAAATATATTGATAATATGAATACCCGACATTTATTAAAAACTACAAGTGAGGTATCTGATTTTCTAAATTGATTTTATATGCAAGCTTTATCTCAAAAAGCTATCTCCACTTCATAAATGATAAAACCTAGTAAAGACACTTCTGAAATAGGGTGAGCTTTGATTTTACTTTTTGTAAAAAATTCATGTGAGAATACCATAGTAGACCTTTTTCTGGATATTTTTGCTAGTGTTGTGGCTTCCAAGGAGCTATGGACACACCCCTAGGAAAACCTGGGAAAAAAGAGAACTAGAAGAGGACCCTGCGGCCTTGAGTTTGGCCATCTACCAAACGTTCTTTCTTCTTCTTTTTCCTCCTCCTTCATCTCCTTCCTCTCCCCCCTTTCTTCTCTTCCTTCTCCTCTTTTTCTTCTTCCCAAACTGTGTGCATTTAGCAAGGGAGGCAGTTGAACTTGACTCACGTAATTTTCCAGCTTCTTTTTGACAGATGGTGGCCACAGTTTAATTAGCCCTCAGCCACAGTCTACAAAGCAAACAAAATCCTCTAGGCTGAAGCCCTGGTATCTTCTGGACCCTCCTCCCCGGATAGGTATGAGAGTTTCCTGCACTCAGCATCTCAGAGAACCTCTGATTCCTTTAACCTCTGATTCTGATTCCTTTCTTTAAGAAAGAAACCAACAGACAACTATAAAATTATTGAGAAAATCATATGTACAGTTAGAGTGCTATGGTAAGTGCTACAGTAATTCAAAAAAAAACAGAAATAAAAGATGTTTAATGCTCTCCTCACTTTGAATGAATTCTAAGTAAAGACACGTTCCCAGTGGACAAAATGCTAATGCACCCAAACACTTTGCACACACTCCTCCTGCAACTTAGAGACGTTGTTTGGGCAGAAGCCACTCCAGAATTTCTATAAAGAAACAATACAGAAGGAGCTATCTTTGTCAAATGAGATGCAAAAAGATTTCTAACATAAATATGCTGTTTTTTACTTAGAGTACACTAGGAAAGTGTTGTGAAGATGCTCTTTTCATATAAGGTAGTCCTTATATGTAAATAAATAATATAATAGATTCTAAATAATACAAAGTATAAAATATGCAGTTTATTTTTACACAGACTTTGTGTGTACATACAGTATATAAACACATTTAGCAGTGCGAGGAAGCCAGTGATACTGATGGAGATTATTGGGGTATAAAAATTCCCCCAAACTACCCACAGTACTGCTTTTATGAATAAGACGACAGAACACAAGTCTTAGGCTCTGCCCAGCATCTGTTAAGTGCCAAGGTTGAAATATGGATTCCAATGCCAAAGAAATTCAGTTCTAATCTTCTCAGAAATATTCTTATTTTAGCTTCATTATTCCAGCTACTTCTACCTAATTGAATCTCTTTGTATTTTATAATGACCCAATTCCTTCATCTCTTTTCTGTTGATATCTCAAAATGATGGCTCTTTAGATATTTTTACATATCATATATATGAATATTTGAAGACATATACATACATTTATAATCAATGTATCTATATATGAGTATATCTCTATATTTAAATATGTACACATTCAAATCAATTCCATTTACACAAATGCATATGTATGCATTATATATTGATGTGTGGCTCCACGAAGACTGGTATAAACTCTCCAGATATATTCACAAACAGATTCTGGTGGAACATATATATGAGCTTCATTAAATCCAAATGGAGGTGGTGGTGACTTTCAAAGCTGGCTTACTTCTGCTGAGCCACTTTGATCGGCTCACTTTATTAACTATATTCTTCTCAACACTGAACTTTTCAAACCCTTATGCAGGATAGTGAGCGCTCTTCACTTTCGACAAAACTTCAGAGCAGCCAAGTTCAAGGGCAGAGCCCTGTCACTCGTGTGCCTGCCTCACAGCATTGGCAGCTGTGATTATAGCACAGCTTCCCTAGAGCCCCAGGTCTCTGCCAGGAGCTGCTCCCTTGGCAGAAAGCAGGTGTCTGGGCAGGCAAGGTGCAGGAAAGTGAAGCTTTGGGGAACTTTGAAAAACAGTAGTTCTGACTTGACCTCTAATCGCACACTTTGAAATAATAGTCCTTGAAGTAAGAGAGATTATATATTTTCTCTTTCCTTTCTTATGCAGTTTCCCCAAAATAGATTTAGATTGGATGGTCATAAAAGCAAGCATTTTAGAATGAATATTATTACCATAAAATCCACATTAGTTAATTATAACCATAAAATAATTCTTACTGGATTTCTGCAATGTAGTGATATAAGATGGCTTCTCTACTGAGTAATTTCAAATCACTTCTAGCACAGAATATACCATCAACCCTGGAGACTCTCATAAATTAATGATGACTTCTATACCTATTGTCCTGAAGAGTCTTTTGTACACATTTCTGTAGGCAATCTTGTTGCCTGGTGAAATATTTTCAATTTTTTTGAAATCTCATCATTACTAAAGAAGAAGAAAGGAAAAACTTATTCAATTGCAATTTCAGGATCATTGACATACAGGACAGCAATGAAATCATTTTTGTCATATCAAACTTTATTTCACTGCAATATCATGCAACTATGAAGGCCTCCATGAAAATGAAATCATGTAGCCCATCCTTAGTATCTAAAGCAACACAAGGGAGCATGGGAGGCATTTTGTAAATGGTTGTTGAAGAAATAAGCAAAATTTACAGGCTTACTTGTTTTCCAAGGCCTTTGGCTCTCATATACCGAACATTCTAATTTCATTGCCTTTACAGTTTAATCAGTATGCCTCTCTCACACAACGGTGTTTGAACTATCCCATTTGATCATCAGTATCTTTTATGTAGGAATAAAACTGAGACATGCTGAATGACAATATGAAGCTATGAGAATTAATTTTTTGTTTGAATAATTGAATAATTATAAAGAAAATTACAGAAACTAAACATAAATATTAAATATGTGGTTTCAACTCAAACTGGAATTTCGAGTTTTTTATGTTACAATAGATATACTTCTAAATTCTGAAAGATCAATTTGTAAAACTAAAACTAAGACCCATCTTCTAATAAAATGATTCAGCTGCCACATTCATCTGTGAATTAATCTACCTGAGAAAGATAACATCCCTGTGATCAGTCCGCTCTTGAGCGTCCATCTCTAAACGTTGTTGCAGTGAAAGTTAAAGCCACAATCCAAGTCTTTGAGGTACACTTCGTATTTACACTATAAAAATCTGCAACTTTAGTTTGTCCATAATGTATTTTAACATAATCTCCTACGTATTTACCCACTTTGTTGGATAAATAGACATTTGGTTGCATGCTTTTTCACACCGCACTCCTATAGGAAATTCTAATTACGCCTGCAGGTGTATATATTTGACAATTCTTTTATGTTACTTAGCATAAGTAGGAGTGAAATTTCAGGACCATAAGATATATGCTTCTTCCCCTTCATCGAGTGTTGACGTAAGTGTTTTCTAAAGTAGCCATGCTAGCGCACCTTCCCATTAACAGTGTACTTGTCTAAATGCTGCTTTCCCCCCTTTTTTTCAAGTCCTTGGCAATGCTTGGGATCTTCAGTTTTCATATTTCTCTCTCCATCTTTCTTGCCGCTCCACAGGGCTCTCCTCTCCCATGGAAGTACTTGCACCGTTCTCTTCCTGCAACACGAGGCCCGACGCGGTCCGTCTTTGTCGGCTGATTGCTCTCATTTCTGTTCCCTCAGGTCCGTTCTCTCAGCAATTCCTTCCCTTGGGCTTTTGAGCTTGTAAAATTTAGTTCCTACCATCTCTGCCTATATTTTTGTTTCTGTGGTTTTATGTTTTTATTAAGCCTTAAAATATTTATCTTACTTTCACAAAGTTTCAGGTAAAAATTTAAGTAAGTGTGGTCAATCAATATCCTTATCCAGAAATTGTCTAATTTTCTCCTGCGCCTATCTCGGTCTGGTGGCAGCCACTCAGAGCTGTGTAATGACACAAAGAAGCCACAGTCAACACACCCAAGCGAGGGTGGCTGTGCCAGAGTCAGAGTTTTGAGAGTCAGAGTTTGACATTCTTGGTCAAGCACATAACCTGGTGTACATCAAAAGAGGATCTTGGAAACTGGTGCTCTGACCTTGGACAGACACCAAAATCTAAATTCTTTGATCTTAGATCCTAGAAAGTTCTATTTCACCCTATATTGAAATATTTGAAGAATTTTCTTGAATTGTACCTAAAAAATTTATGAGTATGGATGATCTAAAATGAAATAAAATCACTCCTCCAGTTATTAGAAATATTCACAAGATTGGATCCAGTCTGTTTGGCTTCTGGCTACAGGAGAAGTCATGAGCTCTTTTATCATAAGCCGATTTTTATGAGAATTCTTACATTATTTGAATCCAAACTAAGTCAACAAACTAAAATACGGAAGAAACAGTATGTTTATCACTTTCATATTCAGCCATGTGCTTCCACAATATTTGTAAGTCATTTCCTTCACATTGGGAACCACAATTACACTATACAGAAATACAAAATTCACTCTTAAGAAAAAGAAAAGAAAAAAGAAAAAGATTTAATAGAAATTTAAGAAACACACAATTTATTTTTATTCTTCAGCTACCAGCGTTACCAGTGATGTGAAAATGAGAAAATTGAAGGTGTTAGAGTTCCAATTTGGAGAACTTCATATGTAAATAATCTAAATTTCTTTAGATAGCTATTTGCTTGGAGGTGTTTCCAGTTCTACATTGTGAACTAGATTTGCAGGATACTTTAAATGTATTTAATTACATTAAATACACTTATTTTCAAATTTCTACCTGATAATTGTAGTATCATGCACATTTCTCAGTAGTGTTTCTTTCATTTTCTCTTGATAGATGATATTTTTCTTGCTTTTCTATGTGTTATTGACTGCCGTAAGAGTAGAGACCAAGACAAATAGAGCTTCTACCCCAAATCAAGTTTTTTCTTCTTGTGTTTCATCTGAAGAGTTCAAGCAAGGTTGTAATTTTCTTATCTTGTTTTCGGTGCGAGAATAGGAGTGATGTTCTCTATGGGTTTGCACATTCTAAATGAAAGAGCCACAAAATAACTGAAATGAAAAAGGAAGTATGGTATGTGTGACTGTTGAAATGATCAAGTCGATTTGGAGGGATTAGGAAGCACACCCAGAGCAGAATTTATAGGTGTGTGTGCGGGAGTGACAACTGGCTCGGCAAATGAAGAAAGAACATCCACCCCGGGTCTGGGATGCCCAACTGGCAGCTCGAACTAAATAAAAAGATGGAAGAAGAGTGTTACAGCTTTTCGTGGGAATGCTTTCACCTTCACGATTATATACAGATACCGAGTTGCTACTGTCTACACATCTCGGATCTTCTGTCTGGTCTTTGCCATTGTTCTTAGTCGGTGTTGCTGTTGTTGTTTATCTCCTCACTTTACACTGAGTATGGGTATTTTGTGCATATGCATATCATGTTAACTTTACAATCTTTTCTCTTCTTGGCTCTCCTGCTCCATGTTTTTTAAAAAATTTCTAAGTTACTAATATCCCATCATTTTATTATATTTTAATTTATGTATACATGAATTCTAAATATCATAACACATTAGAAAGAGGGTGATTGGGGAATCAGAGATTCACCCCTTTCTTAGCTGATCATTGCCACTCTTTCTACCCTGTTACTCATGTTGGGGTCTTTTTATGCCTTTATTTTTGTGTATTGTATAAGAGGTACACTGGTCTGTAGTCAGTCTTTTGTGTTTGGTCCATTTCACTGAGCATTATCGACTCAAGGTGGCCACGTTTTTGTTCAAAAGCTTCGTTGTTCTTTGAACAACCAAGATCCACAGTAGGCTCCCTCCAGCTGTCAGTGCCAGGAGCGTGTCCTACTGGATGGCTGAGCAGCCATCGGATCCTCCAGCCCTCACACCTGCAGGCCTCCGTTTTGGACTCTTTCCTTATAACTCCAAACAAGCCCCCTTTCTTTATAGTTTCTGTCAATTCTGTCTCTCCTAGAACCCTAACCAGTACAGAATTCCAAAAGTACTTTGATGGGAGGCTACCGGATCATATAAAAATGGGACAGAAGCAAGAAAGTCGTGTCAGAAAAGAATTGGGATGTGATGAAACTCAGCAGAAGAAAACAGAGCTGCTGTTGATAATTCAGTGTAGCCTGTAAATCATAGTAAGAACATTCACCTTTTTGTAAAACATGTGAGTAGTTCTTAAACAGTTCTAAGAAGAGGAGTGGGGCAATAATAGAGATTATTAGAGATATTTCTCATTTTATTCTCTGGAGAGAAAAATTGCTGAAAAAAAGCAATTTTTTCACACTAAAAAGTGTGGGGAAACCAGTTTGCAAGCTTTGTAAATAGCCCAGATGTGAAATGTAAGCAGTTCTTCTTAGACAGTGGCTAAGAATGAAATACAAGAATTCAAGAGAACTTGAGACAGGAAAACAATGGGACTTTGTAAATAAACAAGCACAAACTTTAAACATTAAGCAGCACATCTACAGGTTGTTGATAGAAATTCTGCAGCTGGTCTCCAAGCAAGAAGGATTCTAGCAAGCATGCAACAATAAATAATTAAATGTGGAATTATCTCTTATACATCTGTATTTTTTTTACATGTGACGAAGTTATCTTGGGATACTTGAAGAATATTTGAGTAATTTTACATAAACACTGTACTGGCAGAATTCCAACTTATACACTTAAATTTTAAAACTCTTTCCTGAATTCTAAGAACTTATTTTATAGCATTTGTATTTCTTTTCTTTCATCCTCCCTTCCTCTTACCCTCACCAACTTAAAACTTTATATTTATAAATACTTTGTTTATAAGCAAATTATTTTTATTGAAATGTTTAAGAAAAATGTTATTACATTCAAAATATGCATTGTTGGCATGCAAGTGTGTATCTTTCTCTTATATTAGAGGTGTCTGTTTCATAAAACTAAATATGATAACATTTTTCTAATTCCCATATCTCTAAAAATTTGTTTTGGCCCTATTGTCTTTTATCCTCCCATTCCTCTGTTTTGGAATGGAAATGTTAACATTGTGCCATCTTAAGTTGGAACTGCTTAACTCTTTGGTTTCATAGGAGGTCACAGCTAAGAGTTTGTCTTACTTCTCAGAGGAGACTTTGGACTTCGGGTTTTAGCAGTGCCGGAACTATGGAGACTTTGGCAACTCTTAAAGAAGGACTGAATGCCTTTTGCTTAAGGGAATAGACATGAGTATTTTGGGGGCCATGGCAGGATGTCATGGTTTGTATCAGAAGACTCTCCCTCAAAAGCCTAGTGTACCTGCGAATGCTGTGTAGTGTTGGGAGGTGAGGCCTGGCTGGAAGGGCCAAATTTTGAGGCTCGATCTGGGTGGGGGACTGGGGAGCATTTGCTGGTTCCACTCTGAGTTCTGCCATGTTGCCATGAGGATCTCTGTCTCCAGAGCACCAGCTCCAGCTCTGGCTCTAGCTGCAGCCCCACCATGTGATTCCACTGTTTTCCAGCCTCCCACCTGTCAGTAGACTGTGACTTTCTGAAACTGTGGCCTAAAATAAACCTTTCCTCCCTGAAGTGTATGTGTCAGACATTCTATCCCAGCAACAAGAAACAATAGCCATGCAAAATGTAATTTTTATATAATTAAATATAGATGAGTTGGGGTCTGGAGGAATGCCTCAGAGGTTAAAGCACTTTCCTAGCAAGCACAAGGCCCTGAGTTTGATTCTCCAGAACCACATAAAGCTGAGTGTGGTGGTGCACACATGTAATCCCAGCACAGGAGAGGGCAAGGAAAGATTGCCAAATTCGATGCTAGCCTTGGCAACATAGTGAGTTCAGAGCCTAGGCTACACAGTGAGGTCCTGATTCCAAATAAATAAACAAATAAATAAATAATTCGTATTATTCACTGTATTTTTTTGTTCTGTAAAGTCATTATAAATATTACATTAGTGGATACTGAACCTAACTCCATTGGAAATACAATATTTGATTCTGTGAGACTTTGGTTTCATAATTCTCATCAACCAACCAATCAATACACAAGTTTGTTTTATATATGCCTGTGTTTATAGACACCTTTATTAATTCAGTATCAATACATTCACAGCCAATGGTACTATTATTCCTCCTGGAACAAAGCTTTTCTAAGACATGCATTTTTCTCTATAAACACATTAGAGCCACCCAGACTTAGAAACATTTTATTTCACTATAAGCTTCTCCTTAAGGATCATCTTAAAATAAAATCACCAAAAACACAAAAATATGAAAAAACTTTCAATAAAAAGATTTGATCTAAAAAGACCTGCTTTCCAGTTTATTGTGTGGTATATGGATAACTCCAAGTCACCAATAAATGGTCAAAAAATCACTGTGAGTGTTAAAATCAGAATTGCAAACAAATCTAAGTAGGAAAATACACAAATGTGGAGCTGCAAGCAACGAGGCAAACAGTGTTTTCTCTGTCGATCTAGAAGGTCTTCAGCACTCTTGGCCACCATCCAAGGCGTCCTGCAGCCAGACTTTCTGTCCTTGAAGCCCCCAGCATTTTTTCAAAGCAGAGTATTCTAGGGTAACTGATTTATCTATGTGGTTACCTTTTCTGTAAGCTCTAGTGGAACTGCAGCCACAGCACAATAAAGGCAATAAATGAGTGAATGTATTAATTAATTAGTAGTTTACATAAAAGATGCACATGCTTACAAGTAGAATGACTTTACTTGGCCAGCCTTAGGAGTTACCGAGTCCTGCTCTTCTAGTTCTCAAACTCTGGGGGTAAGAAGCCACGAATGTGGGGGACTCCAAGCTTTTTGCACTCCTCAGTTTCATCCAGTTCATATGTGTTTAATTTCCATCACATTACTATGAGATTTGTTTTGTATTAATATCTAAATATCCACCATTTAAACAACTAATCTACCTAACCTGAAAAGCATTTCAATTAGTAAATTATAAGGAGAATATTTATGTTTCTTAAATGTCTAAGAAATGCAAATAACAGAGATTTGAACTAGAGCTATAATAACATGTTTCAGGTAAGAAGAGAAAGCTTTTTTCAAAATGGTAGGATGACTGATGACAGTCTTGCAGGATTCGAAATGTTTAGCTTTAAATATTGAATGTAATTGAGCAACAATAAGAAATATTGTAAATAATATTGACCTATGTCTTAGTAATTATCATTAGAAGGACATATAAGATTGTATATTAAAGCTTAGAAAAAAAACAGTGAAAGTATTTGTGAATGGAACAAACAGTTAATATAAAATTTTGATACATTTGACAGATGTCACACAGTACTAAAGCTATTTCTCTGAACTTGTATTGTGACCTTTGTGAAATATGTTTTTAACTTGATTCATAGGGGAAAATAAAACGCAATCCAATACAAATAGCCACCTTGCAGTTTCAGGGAAATATTATGAGATGCTAAAATCAGAAAAATATTAATCTCTAATGTTTGGGAAGTAATCTTGCAGATGTGCGTACTAGATGTGCATTTTGTTCCTGTTCCTGTGTTTGATTAACATCTTTTCTGAAAATATTATTACTTGAATTAGGAAGGAAAATATTTTAGGTTAAGTTTCCCTGAAGATGATTATTCTAAAAATCCCTAATAAGTGGCATTAAGTAAGATCAACTATATCATAGTCCTGGAGAACATTGTTTCCTACAATTGCATGCTTTGAACCCATGTTCTTCACTCTGAGCTACATCTCTACCCATTCTTTTAATTTTTTTTTAAATTTTACTTTCAGATACAATCTCACTAACTCATTAAATTGCCCAGTCTGGACTTAAACTTGCAATCCTCCTGCCTCAGCCTCCCAGAGTGCTGAGGTTACAGTCATGCACCATCATTCCCACATTATTTTTCTTATGGATTCATTGAAAAAGTAAGGTCATAGTTCCTTATGCAATTTCAACGTGTACAAATTTACGAATGCTATAGTGCACGTAACTGGAGAACCAAAAAAAGGGGGATTTGGTGTGTTGGTTCAAACAACATTTAAACATTGAAATTTTTTATGCTGTTTCCTGTGTTCTATCCCTCCATATTTCTATGCATAAATCTTTATTGTACTTATGTTAATGTTTATAAAAATCATAGAACAAGAGTGCATAAGAAAAATGATGAAGAAAAGACTAGTGGCTATTTCCTACATAAAAAAACACATGAACTAGGCAAAAAAAAAAAAAAATGCAGAACCAACATTTTTGATACTTTGGAGAATAAGCTTAAAAAATCCAGAGAGTGTTTATTAGGAAAGGTAGATGAATTTTAATAATAATTTTAAAAAACAAGGAACGTTTGTCATTTTTACTTTCAGAATTCTCATCTCCCCCTTTCTATCTCAGTAGAAACATTGAAATTCACCGCCTGCTCTCAGAAGGAAAGCCGGGAAGACCAGGCTCACAAATCCTCCTGACTCATCTATCCCACAGCTCCTTAGAATGTGTGATTGAAAGGCTTGTGTTGGTGCCACCTGACTGGAACTCACCTGCCATGTTGATATCCTGGTGTATTTGTTGAAAATATTTAGAGGGAAATAGTGTAGTCCGTAAAGCCTGAAACATTGAATACCAGTTTCACATACAGTTTAGTTGCCGAAATCTTGAGAGGTAACTGATAATAAATGCTTGAGAAAGCACAAGTTTTTTTTTTTTTTAAGTTCAGAAGCAGCATGCATCTCTAGAGTTGTGCATATGAGCAGGAAAAACTTGATCAAGAGACTGACCTTGCAGACTGTCGCTGTCACTGGCCCTGGCCCTTTCCTTCTTCCTTTGTTTTCTGCTTCCTGAAAGCCATTTTCTCCCACAATACCCTTTGCGTTTATGTTTCTGCCTCAGAGCCAACCAACTGTGGACTAAAGCCTATTAAATTGTAAGCCAAAGCAAATTTCTTCCTTAAGTGTGGGTGTCAGGTATTTTGTACCAGTAATGGAAAGCTGAATAATAAACCATCAAATATACTAACATGTATGCAATGGGAGTCC
The DNA here is from genome assembly GCA_004027205.1 of Ctenodactylus gundi. Classification (NCBI taxonomy): domain Eukaryota; kingdom Metazoa; phylum Chordata; class Mammalia; order Rodentia; family Ctenodactylidae; genus Ctenodactylus; species Ctenodactylus gundi. The sequence goes on along the minus strand of PVKB01001882.1, from coordinate 280,880 downwards.
CAAGAGAAAACAGAGAATGGTAGAAGAACTATTTAAAGAATGGCTGGAAAGTTTTCAAATTGATTTAAAAATATTAATACATGCCATCTCCAGAAAGAATAGCATATATCAAGAACACACACAGTAATCAGTGCTGGTGAGTCTGTGGGAATAAAGAACTCTCCTGCACTGCTGGTTGGAATGTAAACTGGTGCAGCCACTAAGGAAAGCAGTATGGAAGTCTCTCAAAAGACTGGAAATAAATATCCCTTTCAATCCAGCTGTATCTCTTCTGGGAATTTTCCCAAGAGTTAAAAACTATATATGATGGAGATACATGTATATCCATGCTCATAGCAGCACAACTGACAATAGCTAAAATGTGGGAGACACAAAATACCCATCAACAGATAAATGTCTACATGTGGTATTTATACACAATGCAATACCACTCATATATAAAGACAGGTAAGTTGGAGGCTTTTGTAGGTAAATGGATGCAGCTTGAGACCGTCATGCTCAGTGACGTGAGTCAAAGGCAGAAGGTTAAATATCAATTTTTTTTAAATGTGAGAAACCCAGATCACAAGTATTCCATAGAACTTATTGTGGTTAATAATGGGACTGGAGGGGTGGGGGAGGGACAGGGAGGGTCAAAGGGGGAGAAGGGAAGGATTTGTAATTTTTTCCATGATATGTACACGCACAAAACACTCAAGATCAATGTAAACTTTATGTATTACATTTATACATATCAATAAATGGGGGAAGACACTCAATTAAATGTTTGCTTTGAATACAAGTTCAAAAAATATTAATACATACATCCACGAATCCAGTGAAATGCTATATAGAATGCACTTAAAGATCTCTCTACTGAAATACATCATAATCTAATCATCAAAAAACAAACATGAAAATTCTTGATGGCAAAAACCTGTCAATAAAAGCCACGTGTCATATACAGGAGTCCTCGGTAGACTTAGCAGGTGTGATTTCTCACCAGAAATCATGAAAGCTCATGACAGTATAATAACAATTCTAAAAGCTGGAGAAAGAAAATAAACTTGTCAACTAATAGTTCTATATTCCATAAAATTATCCCTCAAAAATGAAAGAGAAATTAAGATAAGTCTACAAAAAAAGAAACAGACAGAGTTCATTGCCATCGGAACTGTCCTATTATAAGACGTGATGGAAGGCTTCCTTCAAATAAAAAAAGAAGGTCGTGGTCTAGCAACTCAAATCTACCTGAAGTATTAAAGGACTCCAGTAAAGGTGACTTTTAAAAGGAGATGCTTTTGCTTTTAGTTTCTTTGTTTTTCTGTGTATGAAAGTGTAGAAAGCAAAGTCAAGTATTTACAATAATTATCTTAAAATGTATAAGTATGTAATATGTGATAATAATAGCATAAATAGCATAACATACAGACAGAAAAGAGCTATACAAACCAGTGTCCCGCAACAAATTAAATAACACAGGACAAATGAATAAGTACCTAGATTTACACAAAATAGCACAATAGGCTGGAAAAGAATTTTATCTGAACAGATTTATAACCAGTATTCAAAAGTCTTCCTATAATGAAAATCTTAGGAGTAGGTTTTTTTTTCTTTTCAACAAATGTCTATGAAATATTTAAAGATTTAATTAATTAATTATCATTAAATGTTTTTAATTCTTCTGAAGCACAGGAGAGAAAGGAATATTTTTATGAAGCAATCCCTACACTGCTTCTAAAGGTAAGTTTTAATAGCCTAATAAAATCATCAACCAATGTTCTTTTGAATATGGATGCAAAGCCCCTTAACATGTACTTACAAATTAAGGGCATGAATGTGTTTTAAAATTATGTAGAAAGACCAAGTGAGATCCACTCTAAAAATGCAAAGCTTTGAGCATTGACATGCTCAGTGATGTGAACCACAATACCAATAAAATAAAGAAAACATAATTTTCTTAATATGCATAAAGAAGAAAACTGACAAAGTCCAACATCTTCATTGATTTTATTTAAAAATCACCCAGTAAATCAGGAATTTAAAGGAACTTAAACCTCATAATCTGAAAGTATGATAAGTACAGAGTAAGAGAATGAAAAGTTTCCACCAAAAGCAGAACAATCACGCCCATGCTTATCACATCAACTCAGCGTTGAACAGAACTTTTACCATGGAAACTAACAACAGAAATAAAAGGTATCTAGATTGGAAGAAGGAAGTAAAATTATTTCTAATTTCAGGTGACACAAATTTATATACAGAAAATTCTGAATAATCCATCACAACACTGTGAGAGAAAAATAAACTCTTAGAAGGACACGTAGGTATAAACCTTTGTGACACTGAACTAAGGAATGGTTTCTTCATACACGGCACCAGAAGCAGAAGCAACAACAAAAATATAGATATAGTGGATTAAAAGTAAAATAGTCCTTCAAAGTACACTGTTGAGAAAGTGAAAGTACAACCCACAGAAAAGGAAAAATAATTTCAACACATACTTAACAAGATCCTATCACTTATGATATGGAAAAGAACTTAAAACTCAACAAAAAGATTCAGTAGTGTGGAAAACAATGTCAGTTACCCTTTAAGTTAATCATAGCATTAGCATATGATCCAGTGATTCCACTTGTAGACATAGCCAAAAAAAAAAAAGAAAAAAAAACCTTAAATCAGGTACTAAACAAAAAACACTAAACAAATAGGACATTTGCTTTATAGCTCTTCTCCCTAGGTGTGTACCCCCATATCCACAGCCCCCCTAGTCTTCACAAGCATAATGTAGAAACCAATGAAGTGTCTATCAAACCCTGAGTGCATAAATGGATAAAGAAATTATAGCATGCTTAGAACAAAATATTACATATTCATAAAAGAAAATGAAGCATGGGGCTGAAGGAATGGCTCAGCAGTTAAAGCGCTTGCCTAGCAAACACTAAGTCAAGCACTAAGTACCCAAGTTCAATTCCTCAGGACCACATAGACTGGGCTAGGTGGTGCACGGCTATAATCCCAGCACTGGGGAGGCTAAGGCAGGAGGACTGCCATGAATCCAAGGCCAGCATGGGCTCCATAGTGAGCTCAGGGCTCCAGAGCCAGACCCTGTCTCAAAAAAATAAATGTTTTCACAAGAAAATGAAGCACTAATAATGCACAACTGTAAGTGTTATACAAAATGAAAAAAGCCAGACCCAAAAGACTACATATTGCTTGATTCTCCTTGTATGAGTTGCACACCAGAGGCTGGCCCCAGGCACAGGATGCGGGCTGCGGTGCCCAGGGTTGGGAGGAGGAAGTGAGGAGGACTGCTCGGTGGATATGGAGCTTCCGTCTGTGTGGATGGAAGAGATAGAGAACTGGACCGCGGTGCTCACTACACAATGCTGTGGACATACTTCATGTCACCGAACTGTCCGTGTCAAAATGGCCACTATGAGAAATATTGGCCATGTGTCTGTTACCCCAATTTAACCAAAACAAGAAAATAGGCTAATTTGAAAATGGCCCAAACATATTGACAGTTCTCCACAGAATATGTAAAAATGATTCTTTAAGTACATGAAATTTTCCAGCACCATTAATCATTATGCAAATATAAACTGAAGCTATAATGAAAACCCACTTAACACTCACTAGAATGGCTTGATTGAAAAAAAGCAAATTATCATGAGAATTGGGAACATTAAGCCATTACATACTGTTGGTTGGCTTGTAAAATGATTCATAGTTGTGAAAAACTGTTTGACATTCCTCTGTTTAAGTTATCATGTTATCTGGAAATTTCATGCCTAAGTATATAAACAACAGAACTGAAAACAAATGTCCACTAAAAACTTGCAAAATACTTCACAGCAGCATTATCTGTTAGTAGCCAGAGATTAGGAGCCACCCAATTGTGCACCCACAGACAGAAATTAAAACAAACTACAGTATCCATACTATGAAACATCGCTTGGCCATAAACAGGAGTGAAGAACTTACTGACCCCTTCTCTAACACAGAAGAATCTTGAAAACACGCTAAGTGAAAAAAAATCCCAGCACCAATAGCCACCTATGTTATGATTCCAATATGTGACATTTCCATGAAGGACAAATCTACAGACACAGAAAATGGACTAGTGGTCTTCAGAGCCAGAGTATGGACGCTCATTTGGGGTGAAAACTAACTAGCAGAGTGTCATTCTAGGAATAAAGAAGGTATTCTGGAACTCACAACTGGTGGTAGCTGTAAAACTTTGTGAATATGTAAAAAATCACAGAAACATGTATTTAAGGATAGCTAAAGTTGTAAAGTTATGTTATATACAGCTATTCTCAATTAAAAATAATTAATGTAATTCAAATGTACCTTGATTCTCGTTGTAAACCAGTCATATTATGAAATGTTTATATCACAGATATAATGGCATATTTTGGGGCAGTTTTTCCTCATTTGTGTGTGTGTATATATATATGTGTGTGTACATATGCATACATATGTATATATAAAGTATATATATGCAAAATAGTATATAGTATATAGAGTATATATATATATACATATATATATGCAAAATACAGTGGTTAACAATGCTTGAGAATTTTGTGCACATATATGTTGATACATAAATAAATCTCTCCTCTTCCCCCTATCTGACCCTCCTATTCCCTCCCTCCACCCCCTGACTCCAAAACCTCACCTATTGTATTCTATAAAAATGCCTGTATTCTGATGTTCTCATAATTTAAAAAGAACACGAGACACTCAACCTTCTGAGTCTGCCTCACTTTATTAAGCATGATAGACTCAAGTTGCATCCATTTGCCTACAAATTCCATGAATCTGTCTGTCTTTGTAGAACAGCAGTACTCCATTGTGTACAAATGCCACATTTTTTTGTATCTGTTGGGCTGTTGACAGATATTTCAGCATCTTCCATAATTTAACCATTGCTACTTGTAATACTATCAGCAGGGCTGTACACGTCTCTAGTATATGCTGCTTTTAACACTTTTGGAATAATACCCAGAAAAAGTATCACTGAATAGAAGGGAATATTTATTTTCAGCTTTTTGAGGAATCTACATACTGCTTTCCATAGTGGTTGTATGAGTTTACAGCACCCCAAAAGCAGTATGAAAGCGTTCCTCTTTTGCCACATCGTTGCCAGCATCTGTTACTATTCAAGTTCTCTGCATAAACCTTTCTCACCGGGGTAAGATAGTATCTTAGTGATGTTTTGATTGCATTTCACTAATCCCTAAGAGTGTAGAACATTTTTAATATATTTGCTGGCCATTTATACTTTTTCATCTGAAAACTGCTTGATTCACTCATTTCAGTTGCCCATTTTTAATTGGGTCTTTAATTTGAAGTTTTATTGGTCTTTGGTTCCTTATAAAAAATCACATTACTAGCTTCCTGTCAGAGGGGAAGATGCTAAATTTGTTCCCATTCTGTTGCTTTTCTCTTCTCTCTGCCAATAGTTTCCTTTGTGGAGCAGAAGTTTTTTTTAACTCAATATAATCCCGTTAATTAATTCTGGGTACTATTTCCTTTATATCAGATCTATTAAGAAAGTCTTTGCCCATGCCTACATCTTCAAGATTATTGACTTATTTTGTCCTTGAGAAGACTCAGTCTTTCCATTTTGATATCTATGTCTAAGATCCATTTAGATTTGATTTTGATACATGGTGATAGGTGTATGTTTACATCCACTCTTTCACATGCAAAAGAGCCATTTTGATAATATTAATTCTGCCTATCCATGAACAAGGAGTGTCTTTCCATTTTCTAATGTCCTGTTCGGTTTCTTCCTGTGAAAGCTCTGACTTTGTCTTAGTCTCCAGACATCAACTGTCTCCTCCTTCACTTGGCTTTCTGTCTGCCATGCCATGAAGAGCTTTTCTCTAAATAGACCTCTGCAATGTACTTCCACTGCTCTGGCCAATCATAAGTGGACTGTGCAAGACCTTCTGAAACGGGGGGCTAAAAGAAATCTTCCTCCCGTGAGTTGTGTCTGTTGAGTACTATCCCAGCAATGAATAAGTAAGACAGCCTCTTTCAGTATAGGTGCTGGGTAGAATTCAAGAATTTATTGTGCTCTTAAAAGTTATATTACTATATTTATTAATTGTGTAACTTCTGAAACATACTAATAAAATGATATCAGTTATCAATGTGTTCAAAGATATCTTTAAGGGAATAATTTTTTCTTCAGCACATTTCTTGTCAAAATTGGCCTAGGACTATTAATAATGCCTTTGTATGTTTAAAGATGCCAGAAGTCATTTCTGTTTTAGTTTAGGCAAAATGTCTTTTACGTCCACATTAACATTTCCAATTCCATTATCAATTCCTAGAAGTTCTCTGAAGTTTCTCCTTCCACAAAGTAACAACTGGTAAAATGTAGAACATTGTTAATAGTGCGACTTAGAGCACTAAAAATAGCAAAGCATTTTAAGAATCTTTTACCTATAGAAACTGATTTCTTAACATTAAATCACCTATGTTTGGACCTCTGTGTAGAGCAAATGTAACTGCAATATTGAAGAGGTACTGGTAAAAATAAACTAAGCAAAAGTTTCCTGATAGATCCACACTAGCGATTATTTATTCAAGACTTTTTGGTTCTATTGGCTTCGCAAAAATGATGAAATGTACTGAATTCTGAATGTTCGTATTGACAGCAAGACAAGCAAGGAGCAGTTGATGACATTCAAACCCACAAGCTTTTAGCAATCCGGGCCATTTCTGAAAGGCTTTGACTACATAAGGGACAGAGGAGCTGCAGGTATAGGTTGCGTATTTAGCACTATGTGATCTCACACTCTCTTCTCTCTCCCATGATTGATTATAAAAGTTTTCATTCTTTATTTCCAGAACAAATTCTTCCCATTCTAATAATTGTGCAGGTTTCCATCCTCTAGTTTCAGTGAAGACTCTTCCCTATAGGGAAAAAAAAAAAACCTGCTCAAAACTACCAAAACTACCGTAACCATGATTTTCTCCTTAATACAAAATTTTGATCATGATACATTTTATTAAGACTTTTGACAGCTTCTCTGGCACCTCAGGTCACCAACTCTCCACTGAGGTCCACGGTGCTCTCAGAGTTGGCTACAAAAGCAGCATCTTCCCAGTATCATGCAACAGCAGCAGTGTTGCTTTCTGCAGGCCCAGGTCTGTGGTCCTATTACTGGCCTCATGCTAAAGATCAGGAGAAGAAGTAGATGTGACTTCCTCACATTGCTGACAATCATAAGTTATGAGCAAATGAAGCAGAAAAGGTACTCATGCAAGTAAGTACAGCAACAAATGAAGAAAAAATATTTATTAGCTAAGTGGAAATCTTAAAGTCAACTTGATACTTTTATTCAGTAGAGTAGAATTTCACACAGGCATTAAGAATCATTTTTTAAAGTTATTCGTTAAAAGTTCCAATCTACTACTAAGTGAAAGATCAGAGCAACAATCTAGATAATCATTATGATCAAATTTACAAATAATCTTCACACTATAAGCATAAGCTCACACACCACAAGCACACTGTGTATGCATTTGAAAGTGAAAAATTGAGCAAGCGTGTTAATAGTGTCTATGCATGACGTTGAGAATAATCTCTGTGATTTTTTCCTAGTATCTTTATAACTATGACAGCTTAGTAGACACCTGTAATTTTTTAAATAAGAAAATGTATGGATGATGTAATTATCTTTAATTGCATGTATTTTGTGTGCCGTACCAGCTTCCACAGCTCACATCCTGGAATCTGGAATGACAACAAACTACAGCTTTTCATCCTATAGACTTTTTTGTGAGGAAATGACAGTCCTGGTACTTGTTTAATGGTAGTAAAGTGGCTTGAAGATGAAAATAGCTACACAAGTGCCAAGTATTGTTATTGATCATTAAGAATCCCTCCACATAGCACAAGTGATTCTCTTCATTACTGGCATGAAAGCCATTTTCGCTAGGCAAAGGGTCAGGACTTTCAGTCATAATATTGATGTTTTAAAAAAGCTATTGTTAGTGTGCTGGAAATACTCATCTTACTTTTCATTTAAGTCTTGTTGTTACACTTTACATTTTGTGGAGTCAGATCTATACTTATTTGTGTCAAATAATAGTATTGTTACATCATAAATTTTGCATTGAACTTCTATATCAATGAAATTTTCAAGAAGAATTGATTTTTTTAACAAGAATGTCTTAGCTGCAGATAGATTTTTATGAAGTGCTGGTCTACTCAGAGCTGGATGGGAAAGACACTAATGTCACCTCACACATGACCCTTAAGATTGAGAGAGTAACAGGAAGCATGTAGACGTTGTGCGGGTTTTGGTCTTGAACCGATTTCCATGTAATGTTTCACAAGCTTGCAATTCCTAATAACTACCTACAAGGCAAGGATTATTGTCACATATATTTGACCAATAGCCTAAAATGTGGAGGTTGTTACATGCCCAAAGCATACACGTAGTAGCTGTCTAAAATATGTCATATTATTTGTCAAAAATAACGGGAAGATTTGCACTAGTCTACTCAGACAATGAGACTGAGCTAAAAAGAAAAAAGAAAAAAAGTGAAAAGTGAAGAGGCACAGATGAGAAAAGACACTTCGTGCCTTCAGTGTTATTTTTACCGTTGGTGATGAGATTATGTGGGAACTCAATCTCATCAACAAATAGGACCTTGTTGCATGATTCCAGTGGGATAGGAAAGAAATAAAACAGGATCAACAGTAACATAGCTCTTTCTTTAAGTGATTCTGAATTTTCTCATATTTAGTAGAAATAGTAAACAATTCTGTGAGGTTTCTGTGCTATGTCTCCTGTTGTCCTGATGGCAAAGTTCTCAACCATTCCCCAAGCAAAGCTTGGCTTGTGTGTACAATCCTGGCATAGAGATAACTACTCCCTCCTTCCTTCCAAGCCATGGCTAACTTCCTGGCCTCAGCAATGAGATCAGCCTTAAGAACCATCTCACAGGTCTCAGCTTAACAACAACTTTCTTGGCCTCAGCAGTAGGACAACTGAGGGTGACAAGCCTAATACCCAGCAGGGACCAGTCTCCTTAGCCTGCCTGTCCACTCTCCCAACAACTCAGACAGCCCCACCTTGCCCTCCTCTGCCCCGCCCCTGATCCTCTGCTGCCTAATTCACCCACACTACATAAAAGTTTTATTCTTCTCACAATTGGGGCCTTATCTTGCCCTTGCTACCTACATAAGGACGTAGGGCCAATAAACTTTAACTTCAAATTCTCTACTTATTGATCACATTTGTTGTTTGCTTGGATCCTTCTTTGACCCGACATATTCCATATTGCTATCGCCTTCATATGATATTGGCCATGTGACAAGCTGAAGTGTTAAATAATTTCTTATGCATACTATTCTCTTAGGCTTCCGTTTAAAGGATTCCTGTAGTACGGCATCTCACTTCCTGGTACGGCGTCTCACTTCCTGATACGGCGACAAGTTGATGAAGTGATTCTCACATATGTCTCATGACTTCGTAATCCCTCTGCCAGGTGCCCACTAAGTCAGTGCAGAGTCCCTGGAAGAACTTTCTGAGAGAAGATGCAGCTTCCTGTACTTTTTTCAGCTCTTCGGCCTCCCCAGGTCTCCCCATTCACAAGAAAATACGTGCTTTCAAAAGTAAACTCCTTTAAAATATCAATTCTGACTGCAGGTTCCAGAGATAGACTCTCAATGCTTTATGTACCTTTTTCAGATTTCAAAATTGGTTCCAATATATTGATACATGTCCCGAGACGCCAATGAACTGGTGAGGCAGGACACAGCCGGGCAGCTCTCTTGAAGTGTAGAGAGAATTCAGAAAGACTGTCTCAAATATTTTAGGGTGATTACTTTACCTAGTAAGCAGAACTTCATTTGAAAAACAGTTTATAAAATTTGTTACTTTTAAATGAGCTTCTCCATGTATTATAATTTCTTCTCTCTCATAACCTCTACACTAAATAAGTATAATCACCCAACCTACTGAAGGTGCTATTAAAAACAAATACAGAGTATTAGGAAGCTATTTTGCTCCTTATTTGCTTTACTCAGTTTCATTCAGTGTTTGGTTCATGTTTCGGTTTTATTGTCACAGCAAAAAGTAGAAACCATGGAGAGTGTAATCCTAACCTCCTCCGTGACGTTTATTGTGGAAAAGAGACAGTAAAAACCTACAAGTAAATGGCTACCTAATGAAATGTAGATCCTTTGTATAGAAAGTTTTCCAAATTGGCACTCACTTGGACATTTCCAAGTCTCTCATCTCCAAATCACTGGTAGCACTGGTAGCAAATCTCTAGGAAGCAGGAATGTGCCATCAGTGTCACTGGCCTACTGTTTCCCAGAGCTACAGACAATCTGCACAGAGACACAACTTGTAGTACAACATTGTGAGCTTTTCTAGACCGTGACACCACACAGAAGCCAGAAACCAGCAGCTCCAGGCATGGAGAGTCCGTTAGGAGGAGGGATGGATGTTAGGAAATGGCAGTGCCCGAGAGGAAAGAGTGGGTGGTGAGGATATGAATGTCAGGGACTTCACGGGTACGGCAACGTGCTGTACTGACAATCCAAGAATATCACCTGAAGCTGTCTGGGAGTGAGCTGCAAGGGAGACGGGACGGCAGCTGCCCCAGGAGAAGATAGGCCCAGAGCGAGCAAGAGAGAAGTGCAGCTGCTCGAAGAGAGACATCCAAGAGCAAGAGAGGAAAATGAGGAGGACAGCGGCCAGGAGGACCCCGCCCTGACAGCGAGGTCCTAAAGGGAGCAAAGCAGAAGCTGACCAGGCAGAGGAGTCCCATGGACAGCGTGCAGTCTCCACAAGGCATCGCGTAGGCTGGGGTGGGATTTTGGGTAATGTAGCTGCCACAGGCTTATAAGCACCCCCTCACTGATGAGCCTTTATGTAACCTCTTTTTTTTTTTTTTTTTTGGTTGTTTCTGTAGGTAACCCCTCATCCAAACTCCCACACATAATCTCAATAAATTCATTGGTCACCAAGTTGGACTTTGGTACAATTATTGCTTGGGTCCTATCAGGAGTGAATAAATATTGGTATTCTCGGCTCCCCAGGCAAAGTTAGTCATGAAACACACGGAGAGTAACAGTTTAACTAGCTTGAACTCTAGTTAGAGCTTTAATTTTTTTATTTCAAAGACACAATACACCCGTCATAATCTTGTGATGATAAAACAATTCTCTGTAGAAGTTTCTAAGCTAACAAATGGGGGTAATTGAGATCAAAGCATCAGTTTACACAGCATCTTACACTTCACAGGGTGATTCCTGTCTATGAATGAAGATGTGAGTGGACTTTTACTGATCCAATGGTGGCAATCATTTTATTGTTTCTGCTTCCAGTCATCAGGAAGAACAAGAAGAAGAAGAAATGGACACTCGCCTATTTATACTGGATTGAGGTTAGAGCAATCAATTCTTTTAAAAAATGTATTCTTACCAAATTTTAATTTGCAACAAACTCATCCTACAGATTCAGTGTAAGTTCACGTCAAGTTCATGTCATGCTCGGCTATCTGGGTTTCTTGTAACTATGTGTATAATTAAAAGTTGAATTTAACAAATATAAACAAAATGTTTACCATGCATAATTGTGCGGAGCACATTAAGCTTTTTAGATAATACTAAAATCAATTAAGTCTACTGTCATGAGCCTACGAAAGTTTATGTGTGCGAACATGCCACATGACTTAGTCACGACATGGCAAAGCAGACCCGTCCGCTGATTTTACTCAGTAAAGAAAAGCTACATATTGGAATCCAAGCAGGGAAATCATTTGCATCTCTTTGTCAGGAGAGGAAATGCCTGATAATATAAAAGAGGTCCAGAACCTCTGGCCTTATCAATTTATTCAGCTCATAGTTCTAGAGATTTAAGGATGTGGTGCTGGCCTCAGCTCAGCTCTGGGAGGATCCTTTTGGCTACATTACATCAGGTAGGAGGGTGTGAGAGCCAAAAATAGAGCACATCTGGAAACACATTCTCAGGCAGTGAAAGAGATTCAAACATCCTACTGAAAACATCTCCCTACCAAACATAAGAATCTCCTATCCTACCTCGTAGCTTAAAGGTTCTGTCACTCCCCAACACCACCACTTCAGGAAACAAACCTCCATCATATGAATCTCTAGGGGACCAGGATCATTCAGGCCATAGCAGCAAATAGCACAATGTGGTAATCTAAGGTCAAGCCCCTTGTGTCAAGTCCCAACCTGTGTTCTCCACATTCTTGGAGTTAAAATTATAATTTTAATGTGCTATTTATAAGAATCGCATTTTTCAAGAAAGAGTTGGTTTAGGTTTCTTCTATTTATTCATTTCCTCCTTTCTTCTTTTTGCTAACATCTCATTTCCTTTCATCTGTTTGTCTCAGGAAATGAGATGTATGCCTTCTTTATCATATTTCTAATCATTTCTGGTTTGTATGCACTCTATTATTAAGCAAACATTCCATGATACTTCTTTGTGTCTCTGATTTCTTTCTTTTTTTTTTTTTTGCATTTTATTGATATGTGTAAGCCCAAAATTTAGGATTTACAGTGAAGTTTAGCATTTGTGCACATACATATTTTGTCAAGGTGACAAGGACTTTCCGTCTCTCCTTTTGTCCCTCCCCCTAAACACCACTCCTCTCCTCCCTACCCTACTCCCCTGGTTCACTTTGTTTTTCGTTTTAAGTTCTGTAAGAGTTGTGATTTGGGTTTCTCATTTCAGCGAGACCATTCGATGTTTCCCCTTCTGCTTCTGACTCACTTCACTAAGCATGATGTTCTCGAGTTTCTTCCATTTGCTTGCAAAAGCTTCCACGCTGTTGGACTTTATAGATGCATGTATTCCACTGTGTTTAATACCACAGTTTGTGTATCCATTGGTCTGTTGATGGGTATTTTGGTGACTTCCAAATTGTAGCTATTGTTAGTAGTGCTGCTATGAACACGTGTATACATATCTCTGTCATGTGTTGTTTTGGCCTCTTTTGGATATATTCCCAGGACGGGTGTCGCTGGATCGAAGGGGATATTTATTTTCAGTTTTTTGAGAGACCTCCGTACTGCTTTCCAGAGTGGTTGTACGAATTCACATTCCCACCAGCAGTGTGTCTCTGATTTCTATTCAGACTGAATGATTACACTATATTCAAGATTATTTTATTTCTTGAGATGTCTAATTGCCACTCTTTGTTACTGAACTTCTTTGCATTATTATGTCTTCAAATTTTTCAATTGTCTATGCCCAGGGGTCAGCAAACTTCCTGTATAAATGACAGCTGGGAAAATAATTTTAGTGTCCCTGTGGTCATTTAGTCTCTGTTGCAACTACTCAAGTAGCAAAATATCATTCCTTTTGAGATTAATTTGAAATTAGGAAAAATCAAAATCATGTTGAGCTGATTCTTGACTTATTAGTGGGAAGTGTAACTTATTTGATTGTTACTCCATATTTCTCCATAAGGTATCTAAGTGCTTCAGTCCCTATGTATATTCAACGTAATTTCCACAATTTTAATTGCCAAGTATCTGAGTTGCTTGTTTAAGCATATTTCTCATGCCCAAGAGTCACTCTGCACTCTCCAACTCACCACTTTTCTTATCACCTTATTACTCTTATGAGGCTAAACAGCTATCTAATAGTCTCTGAAGACACCGAGCATCCTGTAAAAAGTGACTGTCTGCTTCCCAGCCACCTCTCCGCTTCCCCATAGCTGTGTTTTCCTCTGTGTATGTGGTCTTGTTCTTCCCAGGTTTGCCTCCATTGATGGGTGAGACTTGATGGCTTGCTCATCACTACACAGTAGGAATATAGAGAAACAGATAAGAATTCAGCTCGCATTCTTGGGCAGACTGTGTTAATCTGGCATGTGTGTAATAAACAAGGATATGGCCATTATTTTAGAAAAGAGGAGGCTAAATATTAAAATATGTTGGAACATTTTTCCTAGGAAGCGCCTTCCACATTTACCATTGTAACTGTCACCATGCAGTGCTTTTAATTTCCTAAAAAAGTGAGACAGTGACAGAGTAACAGGAGTAAAAATAGTTAAAGAGGGCTGCCTGGAGGTGTGCATGCCAGGTGAGGGGTGAGGTGGCTTATTATGCCAAGACCACAGAAGATTTAGTCTCCTGTTTTCAGCCATGTTTTTCACGACCACCTCACCTTGTTAAGTCTGAGACTCAAAGGGTTTTTCTGGCCAGGTGGCCTTGTCTGCCGGCCCACTTCTTTCTGCTGTCATCCCGTGACTTTTGAAATTTCTCAAAAAAATTTTTTCTACAAAAGGCTTTCCTAATTATTTTCTTCATCTCTACCAAAGTAATCCTTCTCAAATCCTATAGTAATTTTTCAGGATTTTCATAAAAACATAAATTTCAATTCACATTCTCAATTTGAATACTAGCCTGGAAATCTAATTAGAAAATTAAGATTGAGTCGTAATTTAAGATTGTGAAAAGTATTCCAGATTAATCACATATGATCATTCTATGAAACTTCCTATTTCTGACACCTTTTGATGCATGACATATGTTTGGAACCATTAGCCAGCATGACAATAGTATAGTGGTATGCCACTGTCTGTGAAATGCACCTTTTTCCTTCTGAAGTATCATCCTTTAGGAGATAATTTTTAAAACTAGGAAACAATTAAAATCATACTGAACTGATTCTTAACCTACTAATCTTTAGATAAATACCCTACAGAAATGAGGACACATGAAATTGAAAACTTCAATTTTTGTTTCTCTTTTGTGGACCCACATGTATTCTCAGTAATATGTAAGGATTCAAGGTAAACACACACACACACTCACACACACACACACATTCAGTTTTCAACCAGTAGTCCTTATCTGACATAATATTAGTATTATTTTTCTTTTTGGAGAGTAACAGTACACTTAAAACAACCTTATTATTTTTCTATGTTAGCTTTCATATCTAAGCGAAGTTACAGAAAATTTGTGCAGTACAAAGACGCTCATTTTCCTGGCAATGGGCTATTTGCACAAGCATTTACAAACACATGACTAGATATCAACTATTCCTTTCAAACTTTGTCTGTATGTATTTCATTTACCTATCTTAGTTCCTAGCACAACAAAATTTAAAACAGAAGAAGTACATGTATTTTAAAGTTACAAGACCATGTGTGCTTCAGATTCTTCTATTCCCAAGAATAAAGAGCATCTTCCCTTAAATGGTAATTATGTTGAAAATTTTTGTTTTGCTTCATGGTATTATTATATTCTCTGCTTTTCTAATAACATTATAGTTGTCAGAATTTGAAAACGTATGTCCATTGGAAATGTTTATTCATCACTAGGAAATTTATCAAAGAACAAGTAATGAATGTTTATTTATCATTATTAGGTAATCAGTGATAAACTTGTTCACTTTGACAGAAAGTTGAGCTTGCTCGTTAACTGTACTTTTTATTATAACATTTTCACACAAATATTTGACACATATATTTCAAGCTCTTTTTGATCTAACAGAAAAGTAAAAATATATTTTTAATTTCATTGTAGAAAACTGGTTTCTTTTTTCCCCCGTTTTATTGATATGTATGAGTGCAAAATTTAACATTTACAAAAAAAAATGGTTTCTTTAGATAGTTTGAAAAGTATGGACATATATTTGCTGGAAAAGACTTTAAAATTATTGCTTAATCGCTTTTACTGTTGCAGAGTGCTTCTAAGGGGGAGCAGTCCAGCACGTTTCCAGCGGATTCTGCAGCGCTTACTGTTGTAGCCCTTACCAGCAAGTCTCCGCTGCTGGTTGAGATACACATCGTCATCATCAGTCATCTGGTCCCTATTATGCACGAGCTATTTCAAGATTTTGTTTTTCAAATCACTTTAAATGTATTTTTGATGCCCTTGTGGAATAGACCAGCAGACGATACATAGATGAAAAGGCAGATAAGTAGACAGGTGCGTACATAGAAGGGTTCTCGGTAAAACACACGGATCTTCGGATAAGCACAGTTGACCATGGAGACTGCCACCGTGTACTTTTTGCTTAACAACATCACGAAGGGGAACACGATTCTTGTACTTCTGACAGAACAGAGAACTGTATCTGTATTTATCTGAAATTTTTACCTTGAATGCTTTATTCTACAAAGCAACTGTCCTATCCACTGAGGAGGGAAAGGGAATCATGGAGTGGGAAGTCGAAGGAGAATATTGAGGGAGTGGAGATCTTCGAAGCAACATAGGAACGTGCCGAAAAAAAAAAAACACCTGTTCTGTGTAACTAGTATGCACTCATAAAGTTCAAAAGTAAATGTGTGTGTGTGTGTGTGTGTGTGTGTGTCTTCAGGAAACATTACCTCAGTGGTTCTTCAGGGATCCTTCTCTGAGCACCTTTGCATCACACAGCAATACATTCACAAATGGCCACATTTTTAGCGCGTGCTCCTGGGAACCACGAAAGTCACAAGCGCAGACAACAGAGTTTCCATGATGGCCTTTGGCCTACATTACACTGATCAGTTTGCCTGCACATTACTTCTTTGCATTTTTCAGTATGAAGACATGGGAGGTGATGACACGTCACTTCATAACTAGGAGACAATGGTGAAATAAATGTGAACCAAGTGGGGTCACCTTCTGAGATTCTCGTTGTCCCTTCTCCCCTGCAGCTCACTTAAGGTGAATCCTAGCCAACATAAAATCAGGTTCATTAATAAAGGACATTTCCTTCTGTCAAAGGGGACTAAAGCTACTCAAGTCAACCATCTGCCACTCATAACTAGTGACATACTTGCTTCTTAGTTTTGCTCTAAGTCTGCAACTCCTACCGCTATAAGCATGTCAACTATTGGTTCACTTCTTTGTCGTGTTACTGTATCAATATAAATATGGGAGAAAATTCCTGAAATATGTCGGGCAGCCTTACTACAGAGGCTGAAATCATAAAAATTACAGGCATAGAATCAAATTTGCCTTTTACAGATGGTAAGAGGTCTGTTGGCAGTCATTGAACCTGATGGAGGTTATTTGCATCAGCAAGCATGACACCAGTTCATCTTTTAGCACATTTCCTGATTGCTAAATGATGTTACATACACATAATAAAATACACTAACCTGATAGCGTTGAAAATCCTTTTGGCTCTGTTTCACTATACGATTTCACTATACTATTTCAAAGTGGATTTTACATAATAGAAGAGAAAATTTCTTACTGTGTGTTAGATCTCAACAAAGCACGCTTCAAAGAAATTGCTTTGCCCAAGGTTAGAATTAGGACCCTAAAGCCATCGTAAGCAAAAGAGAACATTTGCTTTTGGTGGATGGTTAGTACTTACCAAAACTGTCACTCTTTTGAGGAAACAAAAAAGGAATTAAAAGAATTAAACCTAATACATATTTGCACAGAGTGAGAAATAATTTCATCTATGTTGTTTCTAAGTCTTTTATTGCAAGTCCAACATAACGTTAGAGATAATAAGCTATTCATCTTGTCAAATGTGATTGGGCTTCAGTCACGTTGTCCTAGTTTTTGCTATATGAACAGGAACTTGGCTAATACCACATTTCTCACCAGATCCCTGGCAGATTCTGAAAAAACTTGCACAAAGTAGTGTGTTGCTTTGTAATATAGTATAGTAAACATTAAAGTCTGGAAATTTTGTTTCTCTGGCTGTGCCGTGGTTATTTATTCATTTATTCTTTTCAAGTCCTATTCCTTTCACTTCTTTCTTTTGCCTGATAATCCTGGCCAAAATTTCAAGTATTATGTTGGACGAGAGGTGACAGTGGACGTTTTCGTCTTCTCTCATTTTTTGTGTAAACATTTTTGGTATTTCCCCAGTTGTGATAATACTGGCAAAGGTGCTGTCATAAATGGCTCAGATCAGGTTGAGGAAAGGTCTTTCTATTTCTATTTTCAGAGGTTTTTAAATCATGAATGGATATTGAATTGTTTCAAAAGCCTTTTCTGCATCTATTGAGATGAATACATAGTTTTTGTCTTTGCATCTTTTAATGTGGTATGCTACATTTATTGATTTGTATATGTTAAAACATCCCTGCATCCCTGGGTGGAGCCCATTTGGTTTTGATGTATGATTTTTCTATAATTTGCTGCATTCTAGTTATGATTACGTTGTTGAATTTTTTGCTTCTATATTCATTAGGGAAATTGGCTTGTAGTTTTCTTTTTTGTTGGGTCTTTGTCTGGTTTCAGTACTAATGTTATGCTGGCTTTCAGGAATAACTTTAGCAACTTTCCTTCCTTTTCAGTGGCTTGAGTTTGCTGAGTATTAGTATTAGATCTTTCCTGAATATCTGGTAGGATTCTACCATAAATCCATTATGTCTTGAGCTTTTGTTAGATGGAAGTGTTTTATTTTTATTACTTCCTCAATTCTATAGCTGGTTATTGGTCTATTCAGGTGTTTCATTTCTTCTTTCTTCAGCTTAGGAGGCAGACAGGTGTTTAGAAAACTGTCCATTTCTTCTAGGTTCTTAAATTTATGATCATATAGATTTTCAAATTAACTTCTTATACTCTTTTGGGTTTCAATACTGTCTGTTGCGATTTCTCTTTTTCTGTTTCCAATTGTATGATGTAAATTTTCTCTTTTCTTCTTTGTTGAGTTTTACTAGGAGTTTACCATTCTTGTTTAACTTTTGAAAGAACCAGCATTTTTTATTGATCTATTTAGTTTTGATAATGTTTGCCCTGATATTCGTAATTTCCTTCCTTCAATTAGTTTTGGGGTTTGAGTGTTCTTGCTCTTCTCAAGCCTTGAGGTGAATCATTTAATTATTTATTTGGGATTCCTATTATTTTTGTGTACGGTTATGGCAATGAATTTTCCTCTTAACACTGCATTCATTGTTTCCTAAAGGTCATGGTGAAATGTGCTTCATTATCATCTGCATCAAGGAACTTTGTAATTCCTTCCATGACCCAATTTTTGTTCAGTAGTGTACTATTGAGGTTCTATTCATTTATATAATATCTCTTCTTACTTTATTCTTGATTTCTAGTTTCCTTCCACTGTAATTTTATAGTACACAGGGAATTATTTCAATTTTTTATTGTTAAGCCTATTTTGTGATCTAGAATATGGTCTATTTGAAGACTGATCCAGGTGCCCCTAAGAAGAAAGTGTTTCTGTTGTTATTGAATGAAAAACTCTGTAGATGTGTGTTCTATTTATTTTTCCTTGATGTTGCTCAGGTCTGTTATGTCTTCACTGATTTTTTGTCTAGTTGACCTGTCTTTCTTGGAGAGTGATGTATAATTTATCTGGGCTATAGATAAATCTCAGCACTGCCATTGTGTTGGAATTTATCTGTACCTTTAATGTCCAGTAGCTTCTGTTTTATGAAGTTAGATGCAGCAGTGATTGGTGCATAAATACTTACTATTCTCAGCTTCTCCTGTTGAATTGCTCCTTTTACAAAGGATGAAGTGATCTTTGTCTCTTTTCACCAGTTTTGGCTTAAAGTCCCCTTTGTCATCACAGTGTAGCTATCCCTGCTTCTTTTCTTCCACCTGCTGAGTGGAGGGTGGTACTCTATCTTTCCACCTGTGGTCTGTGTTTATCTTTATGGATAAGGTGAGTCTCTTGGCAAGCAACATAAGCTTGTGTTCTGTTTTTTTTTTTTAAGTCAGTTTGACAATATGTGTCCTTTGATTCACAAGTTGAGACTGTTGACATTAAGAGTTGTAATTAACCTGTAAGTATTGAATTCTGCCATTATGCTAAACCCAAGAATGTTGCTTTTATCTGCTTTTCTGTTCATTTCGATGTTATCTTTGATGAATGTGAGCCTGGTTCTAGTTTCTTGGCAGTGTTTTTCTTCCCTCTCTCTATCCAGTACACCCTTTTTTTTTTGGTGCTGGTTTGTTATAAATTTCTTCAAGTTTTTCTTTGTTATGGAAAGATTTTTCATCGTCAGTTTTAAAGAATAATTTCACAGGATTCAGAAGTTTCCATTGGCATTTTTTTTTTTCTTTTAGGGCCTTGAAGAGCTCACTTGAAGGTCTTTTGGCGTTTAGAATTTGTGTTGAGATATCTGCTAGTCTGATGGTTTATCTTGGTGAATCAGTTACTGCTTTTCTCTGACAGCGTTTGATATGCTCTCTCTGTACCAGAAGTCGCGTTTATTGTGGCGATGTCCTGGAGAGTTTCTGCTTCCCTTGTATCTGGTTTATGTACACTTACACTATGCCTCTGTCACTTGCGTCGCTGTTCCTTTTTTATACATCAGAATTTTTCTTCTTATAACTTCAGTGAGCAATTTTTTTCAATTCTTTAGTATTCATCTTCATTTTTCCTGTAATTCTGTAATTCTGACGATAAGCTTCTTCTAGTCTCTTGGTAGCTATTTCCATATTGATGTCTTGTTATTTTAAGTGTTTGGTCCACGATGTCCACCCTGTTTTCTAAAACCGAATTCTGCTTTCCTTGTAGGTCACTCTATTGCTCAAACTTTCTGGTGAGGTTTCCATTTCCCAGTGCTCTGCTAATATCATTTCATATTTTTGAGCTCTTTGGTGAATGCATCGTTCTTGTCTTGAATTGCTGTCTGCAGTTCTGCTAGCTTCACATTCAGCAAATCACCCCTCTGACTGGGTGTTGTGTCATTTCCATCACTGAACTCTTTAATTACATCTTTTTAAAACTCACTAAATATCCTTAGGAGATTGTTGGTAGATTCTGTCTTATTTACTTCAAATAATTTGAGCAGGTTATTCTTTTTTTTTTTTTTTTGAGACATGTTCTCCTTCTGTAGTCCAGGCTGATCTTGAACTCACTAATGGAGCTCAGGCTGGCCTTGGACTCATGGCAATCTTCTTGCTTCAGCCTCCTGAATTCTGGGATTACAGATGTGACCCTGTTCCCAGTGAGTGTCCTGGGCCCAGCCCTGCACAGCTCAACTTCTACTCATGCCATAGATGGAGAAACTGAGCTGCAAAGCAGGGATTGGGGGGAAGGCGGGTGGGCGGGGGGTCAGTCAGTAGCAGAGCTGGTGTCACTCTGGGAGGCCAACACAGGAGGACTGCAAGTTCAAGGCCATCTTGGTCATCTTAATAAAGCCAGAAATCTGGCTTTACATGGTACTGGTGAATTCAGCTCAGGTACTTAAAGTTTGCTAGGCAAGTACTTTAACCACTGAGCCATTCCTTCAGCTCCAAGTAGGTTATTTTTTGATTCTGTCTTTAACTCTCTAGATAGTTTGTGGAGGTTATGTTTTGATTCTAACTGATAGCCTTCCAGAAGATTTATTATTCTCTGTTTGAAATTTTGGAGGTTGGACTGTTCCTATGTTCCCACTTGGGCCTCCTTTTGTTGCCTAGGGGCTTTATGGGGGACATCTTGCCTTGTCTTTTCAGTAAACTGTTGCTTCATTGGAAGATACAAGAGTTACCTGGGGTGGAACTCTTCAGTTGGCCTCCAAGGAAGGCAGGTCCCTTGTGTTTTGTAGCTGCCTTTCCGAGCCCCAGTATGTTTAAACCTGTATCTGTCTCCCATTGGTTGCACCATGTGAGTTAGTAATATCTAGGCATTGGCCTTTTACCTGTGCGCCGACACTGGGCTGTTGGGGTGGCACTTCTCTGTGTTCAGCTGATCGTGGCTCTGTCTTCTGGGAACTTTGTTGCTCCTTTCCCACCTGTGTTATGGTCTGAGTCCCTTTTGTGGACTGCTGGCTCTACAATCACAGCTCCCTCATGGTATCTTTCCAGATGAATTGTGTCTGTCTGGATGGGGCTCAGGTTCTGGGATTTTCCTGAGTAGAAACCCCTTACTTCCCAGCCTCTCCCACTGGGGGAAGAAGTTGAATTACGCAGGCTTATGTAAAGCTGCCCATGGGAGGTGCTAGTATAGGGATGTCTGCACCATGGATACTAACTCCACGTGTTTCCATCCCATCGTACATGCACTGCTCCCTTAACTTGTCTGCATACTTCCTCCCATGGAATCTGTATTCACAGCTTCCTTGAGTCCAGTTGTTCCCTACTGTGATTTGCTGGTTGGCATTGATCACTGGCTGGGTGGTCACTGTGCTCCATGGGAAGGACCAGGGTTTGTGCAGCCTCTGGCCTGGACACTATCCTTTGGGTGTCCCATGTGGAGTCCAGGAAGCTCACAGCTCAGCCCTCTGGTTCCACAGCTGCCACTTGAGTCTGCCCACAAATTTTTAGAGTCTTACTAGGACAAGAACTTATGATTGTGCCCTGGAAAAATAAAACATGTTATTGATTATAAAACAAGTAATAAATGTAAAAATCTTGAAAAACCTACTTAAACATTCTTATCTGATGATAAATGACATATTTCAAACTATAATTTAGTGAATTACAAATGCATATTGCATTATTTTTGATACACGCTGAATGGATGTTATGCCCTATATATTGTTAAAGCATCTCTACAAATGAAGTGAATTTATAACAAAAAAAAAATGAAAGCAAAAAACCTGCAAGTTGACTCTCCCAAACACGAGTGATACACTTTGTCTTCCAGGTGAATGCAAAAGATACAGGCCAAAGCAATAATGTAATATTATGTAATTTTATTGTATTTTATCGCCTTTCTGTAAAGATAGTATATAAGGTTACTTGTGAAAAAGATGAAGTTGCATATGCAAATGTATATTAATTTCTAGATAAGTTATTTAAATATATTGCATTCATTTTGATTGCAGAATTACTGAGTATTTTACTGGGCACTACATCAGGCTTATAATAATAAAAAATATCTTCCCCCTTAAATATTGCAATATTCAACTCCGATTAAATTTATTCCCACTTGTCTAAAAAACAAAATTACAAATAATTATCAAAAAGTTACAATGTTATTTTCTGAAATTCAAAATACACCATATTTAATACTACATTGTGAGGTTAAGATACTTGAGATCACAGAATGGTCACTGTGCTCAAAATTCTTTTCGCAGGACACAGTGGAGACTTGGTATCAATCAACTTCTTCATGGACTGAACAAGTTTTGCCTTATTTTCCTTCTGCAAAAGCTAGCCCTTGCAATCGTCTGCACTAGGTATCCCTGGGACAGTGCACACACCAGTATGGAATACTTCTACAATATCAAACTACTACTAAACTCTCAATCTGTTATCATTTGTTGATAGCAATGTTCCAGTGACTTTCTATTTATGATGATGGGATGCTGTTTGTCACCAAATGACAAATGATTCCAAAGCCGTTTGCTTCTGTTACCTGCAGTAGGCATAAGACAGGGCCATTTTTAAGTCTCGCTGTTTTACTTTCTAAACACCAGCCTCATGGGTCCTTCTAGAGGCATTGGTTTATGTTCCTGTCACTACCTTTCTAGATTATCACTTGCTGTTTGCCCTCTGCTCTGCCACTTCCCCCACGATGAATCTGTTGCATCATTTCCTGAACCATGTAGCACTTCCGCTTGAAATTCTGTGGGCCACTGTAGCTGGTGGGATAGAGTGAAACAATCAAAGTATTTAGCAATATATTTCGCTAGGCTTGCTTTGTGAACAAACTCTTCTTACACTATTCTCTGTTTTCATTTTTTGACTTTTCTTCCTACCTACCTGCCTTTCTCCTTTTTAAAATCTAGTTATTCCATCATTTTGATCTTGCCACATGCCGGTTATTATGCCAAGCTCTGGAGTACACTTAACAGAACTACCACCACCAATAAAAAAATTAAAATCCAAACCTGGTGATGTGAGGCAGATCGCTGCCAAAGAACTATTTCCATAAACCGCAAACCTGTACTACAAAGCAGCCGCTGTACAATGAGGAGACATGGTTAGAAGATTTGACCTAAGTGAAAAGGGTGGGAGCAGGAAGATTTTTAACTGACTGTCCCCTAACACACCGCACAGAGTCTGAGCTGGCAGGTTTCATTTACTCAGCTGAAGATCTATTTTACTTTAGTTCTCTGGCAGCAGAAGCCTTAGTCTTCATTGAAAATTTGGTTATCTAAATTAGAGTGGTAGAATCTGAGTCCAGACATCCATGACAGCTGAGCAGAGGTTGGAAAACCCAATAGAAATGACAGACAAACAGCTGACACAGGAGGAAGAAAGTTGCAGGATGTGTAAGCATGACACAGTAAGTGCTTCGTGTGGCCAGTTGATGCGTTTACCCTCACCCCCCTCGCTCTCTCCAGCCTTACCTTCCTTTACAAACTAACCCTGGCTTTTGTTTCTCAAAATACTAGGCCTTTGAATTAGAAAATTAAGTACTTTATATTGAGTATCTATGTGAGCATGCACACTCCACAATAGTCAAATGGTGTGTGATTATGTGATGATTGAGTATAAACAAAAACCTTCCTTCTATTTTACTATAATTTCAATTGAATTACAAATAGCCAACATCAAAATGAAAGCAGAAAGAATATACATGCTCATTGTAGAAAAAGTAGAACTTTTATTTCATGGCTACAAAAAATAATTCCTTTCTGATCAATTGCTCCTGGAAAGTCTTAATAGCATTTTTTTCAGAGCAGCTATCTATATATTATCTATATATTTGATACATAGAGATATATAGATTATACTTTATGAAAACTCAAATTCTGCCATAGAGAATTCTTTTTGTTCTGAGCTCTTCAGATTATTTTTATTCTTGGAAGCAGACCGTAAATTAGAAGAGTAAGCACACACTATGTAAAATCCTTGACATTCATAGAAAACACCCTCATGAAATTCAAAATACTACTGGAACTGTCTTCTAAAAACTCTGCTGCATATTGGGTAGCATAAAATGAAAACAGACAATGGCTATAGGTTGGCTACTGCTAATTTAAGAATCCAAAATCAGAAATACTCCAATACACAAAAATCTTAAACACAAAATATAATACCAGAAGTTCAAGATTCTATGCCTGGCCACAAATAGTGGTTGCATGTGAATTTATTTTTACTTTATGTGGACAGTATTTATTTTCAGAAAATAAATTTAATAAGATCCAGTGACTATTTGTAATTAAAAACGTGTATCAAATTAGGAACAGAGGGAATCGTCCTCGACTTGATAGAGAATATCTTCAGAAAACTTAGAATCAACAAAGTTAATTTGGAGAAGTCAGCTGCTTTCCCTCTCATGCTGCAAACCAGCAAGGATGTTCTACCTCCTGGCTGCTACTCACCTTGGACTCTCGTGGTGTTGCGAGTCACAACTGGAGCCACTAGACAAGATAAAGGGACAAAAGGCATGCAGACTGGAAAGAAGAAAGTAGATTATTTCTGCTTACAGATGACATGATTGCCTAGAATACCTCAAGATTAAAACAAACTCCTGGAAGAAAAAATAATACGCTATTTTGGTGTGGTTCAAAGTATGTAAAATTAACATGCAAAAGTCCGTTAGTTTTGGATTCTTTCACAATTTTAATATGAAGTTTTTGAATTTGTGTGTCTCACACTGACAGAAGTGTGTGTGTGTGTGTGTGTGGGTGTACCTGGGAATGCAAGTACAGGCATGTGTACATGTAGCCTGTTGGTGTTATCTGAGCGCATCTTTATCTCATACCTTTGATATCATTGTTTTGTGCTTGGTTTTGTATCCTTTTTCCTTTGCAATTCAATTTGGGAGATTTCCACTGACCTGCCTTTAAGCCCCTTGATTCTTTTCTCGGCCGTTTGAATTTTCCAAATGAACTTCACTGAAGTATTCTTCATTTCTGTTAAGTGTTCCTTTCTCTTTTGTTTGGCTCATTTTCTTGGTTCTTTATTAGAATTTCTACTTTCTGTCTGTGTTACCTGTCCAGTCTTGTATAATATCTGCTTTGTATCACTGAACCCATAATCTACTCATCATAGTTACTTTAAGTTCTGAGGTAATTTCAGCATCTGAGTCATATTTGAGTCTGATTCTGGCCCTTACTTATCCCTTCTGATAACTGAAGATCCCAGGAAAAATTGTCCTGCATGATGACCTTCCTACAGATTGGCTAATTGGATTTCCAAAGACCTGTGCAGAGGTTGGGGTGTTTGCGTACCACATTATCTGGGGCTAGCTTAGCCCTTTACATGCTCACGTCTGTGGCCCTTCCCCTCCATCTGATTTAACAACCTGTGACAAATCCTTTCATGTGTAACATTCCTGCTATAACTAAGTAACTCTTTAAAATGTAAAGCGAATCTTCTACATTTCCACCAACCTGAGTGTTAAGAATATCCTTAGATAACAGCGGAGGCCTACAACAGAAGTTTTCCTACTTCAGGGTGACCCAACTGCTGGATACTTTCACCAAAATCTTCAAAATGTGTCAATGCCAGCTAGGAAAAACTGTAATATACTACATCTTTATACTGGTGTATTGTGCCTCCTTTCACTTATTAGGACGTGACATTTTGGAAATGCAAAATGCTCATTTCCAGCTACGCACCTCTGGGTGAACTGTGACCTTCTGAAACCGTGAGCTAAAGTAAACCTTTCCTCCCTAAAGTTGTGGATGGTGGGTGTTCTGACCCAGCAATGAGAAAGACACTTCATACGGAGGCTGTTGGAGGATAGTTGTAAAAAGACCAGTAGCCATGAAAGGGAGCGGCTAGCGGAGCTTTGAGTCCTGTCAATCAGCAATGGCATTGGAACGTAAGAGGAGCATGCTGACAGGAGGGGGAGCTTCCCTGGACATGTGCCTCCTGCTCACATGTTCACTGCTCATCTCTCCTGGAGGCCTAGTCCTTACAAGGTCACAGACAACTACTGGTTCTCAGACCAGGACTTGGGAACCCTTGCTATAGGAGGCAGATGCAGGAAGATAACAAACTTAAGGCCAGCCTGGGCAGTGTAGCAAACCAGTAAGATTCTATTTATAAAAAAATGCTAAGAAATAGCTCAGTGTGTAGGTCCTGGCTTCAATCCCAGTTCTCTCCAATCACTGTCTTCTGTGTTCCTATCACCTTTGTTATCTATGTAGGAACACATAGTCTTTCTACAGTAAGTTTATTATCCTATCTCATAGCTCATCATGCTGTTGGCCTGAAGTTCCCTCCCTCACACATTATTCTGATGTATTATTAATGTCACAATCAAATTAATAGGATTGAAGAAATACTGATTAAAATGATAAAAACTTAGTTTTGAAATATGTTAAATATAATAAAATTTCAAAACTGTGGTTCCCAATTTCACAAAACTGTGGCTCCCAATTTTTTATGCTGAAGTGGGGCTGGGCTTCCAAAGTAGCTTCACATACGTTTTTTAAATAAATAATGTCAGCATGACCACAGCTCCAAACAGTTATGTGAGAAGCTGTTTTAAAGGCTTTTCCCATGAAATCAGGAAGAGAGATTGACTCCAAACATCAATGCAACAATATGCATAGCAAATTGGTGTCAGAGCTTGAATAGCAATTCTGAAAAATAAGTATAAAGAATGACATCTCTACATATTGAAAAGCAGACTTACTTACAGCAAACTGAACGTTGTAGTATGGTGGCTTCCATTTCCAACTACCGATTAGATGGTTCAATGTTGTCTCGATGTATCTTTTACAGCCACACACGTGTCTGTCTGGAACACACCAGCAGGGTACAGGATTTCCATTTTGATTCCTCCAGAAGCATGCTTTGTTAGCCATCCAAAGAGAAGAGCAGCTTGTGTCGAGCTTTCGTTTTAGCAATTTAAACATTTGCTGGTATACAGCATAATTTGTTATTCTGAAAAAACAAAAACCTAAACAGTATGTTTAAGTACAAGGCTACACCTCTGGCTGCTTCTCCTCTTACATCCCCAACATACCCAAAATCCAGATGACAGAACAGTGCTTCTTTTGTTTCGTTTGGGGATTTTGTTTTGTTCTGTTTTGTTTTGTTTTTATAATAAGAGAAAGTAATTCCCACAAGTCATGTAGAAGCGCTATCTCTGACCATTGCCCACACTCGCTTCCTACTCAGCCAGAGAATAGATGGGCTGTGGTAGAAGAAGACGGATCAGAACAAATCCTGGACTTGGAGAAGCACTCAGCATCCAGGGATTCCCCACTCTAGGCCAAAATTGATATTCTCTGGCAAGGAATAAGTCTTTGAGTGTATGATAAGCAGTGACAAATGACAGCTTAGTAAAAAATGGATTACGAATTAGGCACTCTACTGAAGACTTAGTTTCATGGTCTACAAGACAATGGTAGCATCAGTTCAATCAAACTGTTAAACAGAATTAAATGAAATAATGTTCAAAATAGTTTAGTAGAAAGTCATAAGTGCTCAATAAAAGGCAATGAAAATCTTGTTCATTATTATTGTTATTAGGAATGTCCACAGCAACACACAGACGATATTTTGGGATATATATTTATTATTAAACATACACATGAGAGGAAAAATTGTAGGACTGAATGACTAGTTAAGTCAATATAATGGTTTTCTGTGATAAAATCTCAGTTGTGCCCTTTGATTTCATAGCTGTAACAGTGCTAATTAAACCCTGTCCATCAATGTGTAAATAGTGTTTAGATATAAATCTCCTGCCAGATTCTCTTGGCATCTCTACTGTTCATTCCAGGAGAACTTTGAGCATCTGTGGAAATCTTCAATCTCTTTTTTAGTGCTCCACTTTAAGATCATCAAGGCCACAATTACGTTATTGTTGCTTCCTTGAAGATGATGTGACTTGAAATCATTTTCCTTTCAAGTAATAAATGCAGTGCTTAAATATGAACATTTATTTCACCTGGCAGACTTGAAACACTAAGAAATGTATTGAAAATTCAAATCATATTTTCATTTTCCAAAGGAGTTATCCTGACATTTTTCTTCCATCTTTGTGGTGACTAAAATTACAGGCTGATTTTTCTCATTATTTGCGTCTTTTGAGAAAGACAGAGCTTTTTATCACAATAATCCTTGGGTGATTTTAATATTTCAAATTCTCCAAGTTTTCAGCCCATATAAAAGTACACATAAGCAAATTTACATATGGAAATAAGACAGGCAAATTTAAAGACACTTACAATGATTTATCTCATATTAATCATAAGCTTTGTTTCAAAGTCTTTTAAAAGCATTGACAAGAAAGATGGATGATCTTTCCTGATTGCCTATGCTGTACAAGTAATTTTATGTTTATATATTTGTTCTATTCCCATAGCAACTCTTTGAGGTAAACACTATTTTCCTTATACTATAAAGATCCTCAACTCAAAGAATCAAAATGGCATTCCAAGAAGACACTTGCAGTTAGTTGGACAGTAGAATTTATACCCACTCCTGACCATAAGGCTGTTGCATGATGATGCCACACGGTACCCACCCAGAGACAGAAAACAGACCCTACATTTGAACAAGCACAGCTTTCTAAGTGTGTACTGATTTTTTGTTATGTACACAGTGAAATACTTCTATAAGGGCCTGACCTGCTAGTAGTTTAATTCTTTAAGAAACTTGAGCAGTTTTTCAAAGTGCTAACTATAAAATCTTATTTCTCTGTTTTGACTTGGTATCTTTGCCCATGAGACCTCATTTTCATGTGAAATTCTTGGCCTGCATATTTCACTTGGAGAGCCAGGCAAGATCAATGTAATAAAGCTTTGTGTTTCACAACATTCTTATTATCTACTGTAAATTCCTTCCATGAACATGGTTGGGAAAACATTTTGTCATGCTCAATTTTTTTTTTATCCACTTACTTTCAAGTTGGCTTTTGTGTGTGTGTGTGTGTGTGTGTGTGTGTGTGTGTGTGTGTGTGATGGATATGGTATTTTGACTTGAAAATATTTTAGAGTGAAATAAGCCTTCACAACAGAGAAAATCAAATACTTGAGTCCCTCTGGCTGGCTATGACCTTAAATTTCTAATCCATTTTAACCTTACAGATTATTTTTATTTTCAGATGGTGGGACTTACTTGTATTTTTTCATTATTTAAACAGATACAATTTTTAAAATCTAGTAAGTTCTTGAAACCTACTTTTATTCTTTTCTGTAAATAATTCCACTCTACATGGGTAACCATCAAAAGATTCCAAATCATAAATTGCATTTCAGGAAATCTTTTGGAGGTTTGGTGAATATATATATATATATATATATATATATATATATATATGCAAAAATGATGTCTCAAGGAAAGAATCTCAAAGCCTTTGAAGAAACAGCAACCTAAAAACTCAATAAAAAATAAAAAGGCCTCCTTCAAGAAACATGAAAAGGGTGTCTTCTTTAACAATGGGATATCAATTAGTACCAATTAGAGTACCAATCAGAGTACCAATTATCCACCTAGGAAAGATAGTGTGCTTATTTATCATATTTAGCTTACTTTACAAACCTCAAGACAAAACACCTAGTTGCCCTATCAATAACATTACCAACACTTAATAAATAGCACAGTGAGGTATTTTATAAAATATGCAAGCACTTTTAGATTACCATAAAAGTAGAAGCTTTTTACATATCCTGTTTTCCAGTCTCTACTCTGAATACTTAGGTGGATAGTTAAGGCACAGAGATAAGGAGTAGATATTTGTTCAGATTTTTGTGGCTGAATCTGCCTTTGAGCCTTTGCTGTAAAAAGTCTAAAGTCCCATAGATTTTATGTTTTATTTCATCATAATACTTTTCCAAGAGATGAAATTATATTTCAAAAAAGCGAAGGCAGCTTAGATATAAAATTCTGAAGTTCCAAGTTAAGATAATTTGGGGGGAAATATTTTCATAACTCCGTCACTGACATGGTGACCTAATTTTTTTCCTCTGTACCTTCTTCACAATAAAGGGAAATTACTCAGTTTGAAACCCCTATTGTGTTTCCTCATGCTGTTTAACACACATGCAAAGATCTGAGAATGTTTTCTTGGGAGTCAACCAGCAAATCTAATATGCTGCCAGGTTACATTGTCTAATGTTAAAATGGAAACTTCTAGTAACTACTAATCAGGCATCTGGGTAATAGCATGTAAATAGTTTGCAAATAACTTATTTCTATTCTTTTTCTAGAGCAGTTGACTTGCTCTTCTTTGAAAGTAGTTATATTTGTTTTTCATTGTTCCAAGTCCAGTGCTAAACAAAGTTTGTTTAAAATTCAAGTTCCTATCCAGCTTCTTCCATTCTTCTTCCAATCAAAAGATCAAGAAAAAAAAGTAAACATTTAGTTTATTTCAGTTTCAGAATACAAAATAATTTTATTTTCTCCAACATCTCCTTCCCCAGTTCTTCTGTGTTGAGATCATCTTTCCATTTTCTTAACAAATAATAATTCTGTACCACCTTTTGCTTGTTTAAGCTGACTTGTTAAAACCAGGTCTGATGTTTTCCTCTCAGGTTACAGAAAACCACACTGGTGTTTGTGGCTTGGCCATTCCCTGCCCTCTTGTACTCTGTCCTCCAGACTCTGCTGCTTGAGCGAAGGATTGATGGGCCAATGAAGGCTCTTGGTAATGGTACATGGTACACAGCCAATCACAATTTGGGGGGAAGCTGGGAGATCACCTGATCCCACGTGGCTTCTCTGATGCCCCTGGGAGCCCTACCATGATGGACTCTCATGTGCTTTGTTACAACCAACATTTTTTTAGTAAAGCTATAATCACTTCAACAAGTGAGAATTTATTAGCCCACCCATTGAAAAATTAAACAATTAAGAGTAGATTGTGACTGCGAAACTTCAATGAAACCCATTGGTGCTCCAGAGGAAATAGCTTGAATAGCTTCCTGTGAAATGCGCGGCTGCGCCTTTGCGCCTTTGCGGAGGGAATTCAAATATGTAGGTGGAATTCTTTGTGGAGCAAATTGAACATAAGGTCATCCTAGAACAGCAATATGTAGAACAAACAAAACTCCCGCAAATGCTACTAGGATCACGGATCCTCTTGCTGTGAAGCTAATTAGTGTACTTAACTGGATACGAACTCACAGCTGGAAAACTTCAATTAAGGTTAAAATCCGAATGATGAAGAATTTTAAAGAGTATTTGCAAAAGTTCATAAGATGATACAAGAGAGCCAGATAAATTGTTTTATTGTCATTTTTGTCACTTTCTGTTTTTCTTAAGAGAGTAACAATTTATGTCTTTGGTTAGTTTTATATAGTAAGCAGAATAGTGCTACACAATTAAATGACAATGGATAAATATTTGGCTGAAATGCTCTGTGTGATCAGAAAATTTTCCAATCCAGTTACACAGAACCATCACCTGTGATGTTAAACCAGAAAAATAAAAGAGCAGTTAGTTACCTCATAAATTTACATCTGCAACTTATTTGACAAATATCACACACATCTTACAGTTAGTTATAGCCAAAAAAAAATCTTTGCACAAAGAAAGTTTACTGTTGACTTCACAAAACGTTGTGGGCTGAGAGCTTTGAAGTGGCCTTGAACATGAAAGACACTACACAAACCCTGCCCCTGCATTTGATTTGTGATTTGACCGGTATGGTCGCCACAGTATGCACACAGCGCTCCCTTATGCTTAGAAAAAAAGGTTTGGATCCTTTTCATGAAAAGATTACATCTGAAAATGAAGGTTGAGCAGAATGACGAGGAGAGCAAAGCAATTACACAGGGCAAGATGGGAAAGGATTGGCTGGAGCCAAGATGGCCGGCTTACACGGAGAGGTAACCTTGAGCAGGTAGGTCATTGAATAGGGTAATAGTGCAGAAAAACAGAAAAGCCTAAGACAGCATATCCTTCTGAGGCTATTGTATCTGCCTTGGTCTGTCTAAAGTGGGATTTCTTATCTATAATAGAATATCTGTTAAGCCAATGTGTTGGGACTTTTTTGTAATACACAATCCAGGTGAATGCAAGCAGATACACAAACTTTAATTTACACCTCCTAAGTGCAGCAATTGGAATGCAGAAAATACACCAGATAGCTCTGCTTCCATAAAATCTTCTATATTATGGAAAACAGATAATTTAAACAACAGTAGTAATAAGAAATTATTATAAGAGTTTTCCTTTAGAATTTTGAATACATACAGTAGGAATCTGAAACACATTCCAATGAACAAAGATTACCTTTTTAAAAATGTGATGAATTTATGCACGACTACCTTTAAGAACCAGGACAATGCAGCCTTAATATTTAATATTTAATGTTTATAGTCATATAGGAGAACCATGCTTATAGCCAGCCACATGTGAGAAAAGTAATTTGTTTTTCTGTCTCCTGCAATGAATTTAACTTTTTCATTTATCTCCACCTTACACTCTTATTCTGGATTCTCCTACCTCTATGTTATACTGTAAACACACACCATCATAAAGCAGATCATGGGATTAGTCTGAAGAGACATTCTATCAATAAAGCCAACTATCTGCTGTGTTATACACAGAGCAATGTTGGCATGCCTTCCTGCTGAAGTCCCTTTACAAATGTATTGAAACTATCTTTTTATACAAACATAGATAAATGTGTCTCTCAGATGTAAAGATTCTTCATGGCACAAGCATATCACTTAATTTAAAGTCTACTGATTTGAAGTGTTTCAAAGAAATTTAGATAGACTTCAAAAAAATCTCCTTTTCAAAATATACTTGCTTTTTAAAATAGTGTTAAGAAGCCTTCACAAAATGAGAGTATGTCCTCAAACTTTTTTTTTTAGAAACAAAAATGCCATGTGATTTATGTCATGGAGAATTGATCCAACCTTTTTTCCAAAAAAAAAAAAAAAAGTACCATAATGTCTTAGTGCCATTTCTTAATGGGCCATATGATGTTTTCATTTGCACACAGAATTAATCATGTTATTGTTCTGCTGGGATTGCAGAATTAAGGGAAATAAACTTGTTCACTATATTTGAACTATTAGAGAATATTAAAATTATTAGTCTTGGAAAACAGCCTGTCATATTCAGCGCACTACCCAACAACAGAGCCCCAAACGTACAGTGGCTCTCATTCACCTGTAACTGAGACATCAAGATAGAGATTATACTTAGTTTTTTGCTAACGGTTTTTAATTTTACACTCAGGAAAACTGAAACAACCATATGACAAATTTGACTTCTGTGTAAAAGATACAATTATAGATCCTTAAATTCAATAGCTGTTCATCAAAGCATAGGCATGGATGATGTGCATGAATAATTGAAAACTGACTCGTTAACTTCAGGCACACATTGCCAATTGCCAGCAATTTACTCTGGTTTTGAAAACCACAGGTAGCAATTTACAGAAAAGATTAGGCCAGTCACTGCACTCATGTGACATTTTCTTGATTTAAGATGTCAATCTGAAAAGGTGCAAATTGACAACTGAAGTTTGGAATGAGGTCATAAAGTCTACAAAGAACTGATTTTCTCTGAGAATGTCAACATTTTTGTCCTGGGACACCTTTGAATGCACATCTTCTCCAGGGGCTAAATTGTATGCAAAGTCTCCCTGTCGCAGAATGATAGCATGCCTCCCAGGACTGGCCAGCACCTTGTGTCACACTGCACTCTACTCCACTTGAATTGTCGCAAAGCATGTTAATGAAAACATTATATTTAAACCTAAACCATCTTGGCGAATATAATTACGTTAATCCTACAGCACAATTCTCATATTTTTAGGTGCTTTACAAAAGAAGGTGATGCAAGTCACCTGAATTCAGTCATTATTTGATAACATTAAGAACAATTTCTTCAAGCAAGACCCACTAGAAAAAGCAGAAGTCAATGGGCAAGAATTTAGGGCAAAACAGGTGACCTGCAGAACCTCAAAGTGTCACCCCCCAAATATGTATTACCAGCTGTGTTGGTTTAACATGTCCACAACATTTTTGACTTCCCTCATACTCCAAGCACAGGAGGCAAAACTTCATTTTTCTTCGTTTCACTGTGGCTGGAATTAGGGACATGCTATTAATAAAAGAACAAGGAAAGAGTACATGGTCCACTAGGACCTCAGTCAAGGGATCAAGGTATTAGTGTCACTAGGATTAAGCTAGGTTGGTACCGTAAGCCTCGTGTAAAGTGTTAAGCAGAGGATTTCACCTCTTATGCAACCTTATCCAAAATTTATAAACCTGTCTGATCATGAGAAAACATCCAGAAAAACGTAAAAAGACATTCTACCTGTACCTGTCTAGTGTTTTTCAAACTTTTCTATGCTGAGTTCACAAAAAAAAAAAAAAACAAACAAAGAAAGACAAAAATCTCACGGTATAGACGCATAACAAGCAGACTAAATAAAACACGGCATGCTGGCTCAGGTTCGGGAACAGCGACACACAGGGAAACGGCACCAACGGGGAATTTAAAACAGTACAAATAAAGTCTTAGTTAACAGAAATCAAGCAATGCTAACATTTTAATTTGGATCGTAGCACCATAGATATCAAAATTGTTAATATGTGGAAAAGATGGGTAAAATGTATCGGAGAATACTCTGGGTGCTCTTTGCAATCACTAAGAAAATTAAATGGATTTGTTTTACAATTAGTTTTTAAATGTAAAAATAGATCAATGGAATCTATGGGTAGAATTGTTTGTCCTCAACAGAGACCTTGCAGTTCTAAAACCCTAGTATTTTAGAAGAGGATTTTATTTGGAAATATGATTTTTGCAGTGTATTATGTGTTTGCAGGTAGGAAGTGTTCAATACTAATGGGTGTCTTTGTGAGAAGACACACAGGGCGTGAACACCATGCGCCACGGGAGGAGCCCAAGTGCTTCAGCTGCACTCTAAAGAAGGTCAAAGATTTTTAGCCTCCTTGAAACTAGAATCATTAGAAAATTTTCTCCCGTGCAGATTTCACAAAGGGAAGAGCTCTGCTGACACCTTGATTTTGACCTTCCAGTTTCCAGAATTGCAACATTGTTTTCTGTTGTTTTAAGCTATTACTTTCAAACTACTTTATTCTGTTAGAAAACTACTATAATTTAAATATCCAGTAAGTGTTTGCCCACGTTTTTATTACTATGAAGTATTTCAATGTCTCTTTCATTTAAAGTTAGAAATAAAATTCTTTTCCACTGAGTTTTTACATACAAAAAGCTACGCTTCAAGTAAAAATTAGAAATCTCAGATGCTCTGAAGGATGGGTGTTACTTGAAGCAAATTCATATTCCAAAAAATATTGGATTTTTCCCATTTTATTGATATGCTTAAGCACAAACTTTAAGGTTTACAATAAAGTTGAGCATTTTGTTCACATACATATCTTGTCAAGGTGACAAGGACCCTCTCCCCTTTTGTCCCTTCCCTACTCACCCCTACATCCCTCTCCACCCAACCCCCCCTGCTTCACTTCGTTTTTCGTTTTAAGTTCCTTGAGATAGTTGTGATTTGGATTCCTCATATCAGAGAGACCATTCAATGTTTCACCTGCTTCTGACTCACTTCACTAAGCATGATGTTCTCAAGTTTCTTCCATTTGCCTATAAAAACATCCATGCTGTTGAACCTTACAGATGCATAGTATTCCATTGTGTATAAGTACCACAATTTGTGTATCCACTGGTCTGTTGATGGGTATTTTGATGACTTCCATGTTCTAGCTATTGTTAGTTGTGCTGCTATGAACATGGGTATACATGTATCTCTGTTGTGTGTTGTTTTGGCCTCTTTTGGCTATATTCCCAGGAGGGGTGTCGCTGGATCGAAGGGGATAATTATTTCCAGTCTTTTGAGAGCTCTCCATAATGCTTTCCAAAGGGGTTGTACAAATTTATATTCCCACCAGCAGTGCAGGACGGTCCCTTTCTCCCCGCAGCCACGCAGCCATGCCAGCACTGGTTATTATTTGACTTGTTGATGTAGGCCATTCTCTCTGGGGTGAGATGGTATCTTAGCCTTGTTTTGATTTGCATTTCTCTTATGGCTAGAGATGTTGAACATCTTTTCATGTATCTGTTGGCCTTTTGCATTTCTTCATGAGTGAACTCTTCATTTCATTTGCCCACTTTTCAATAGGATCCTTTATTTTGGTAGGCTTACTTTTATTCAGCTCCCTGTATGTTCTAGTTATGAGCTTCCTATCTGGGAGGTTAATGGTGAATATATTTTTCCCAGTCTGTTGGTTTTCTTTTTCCAACGTTGATAGTTTCCTTTGCCGTGCCGAAACATTTTGACAAGATCCCATTTGTTAATAATGGGGATATGATTATTTACAAGAAGACCCTAAAAACTCCACTACGATACTCCTGGAAATAATAAAAAAATTTAGCCAAGTCACAGGCTACAAAATTAACACTAAAAAAGTCAGTAGCTTTTCTCTATACTAACAATAAACTTATTGAGCAAGAACTCAGAAAAACAATTCCACTCTCAATAGCTCAGCAAAAAATTAAATACTTAGGAGTATACCTAATCAAGGAAGTGAAGGGCCTATATAAAGAAAACTACATTACATTGAAGAAAGAAGTTATAGGAGACATTACAAAAATGGAAAGACATCCCCCGCTTTTGGATAGGCAAAATAAATATAGTCAAAATGACTATACTACTTAAACTGATAAATGGATTCAATGCAATTCCTAACAAAATACCTACAAATTTCTTCAAAGAAGTTGAAACAACAATTCTTAAATTCATATGGAGCCAAAAGAGACCAAGAATAGCCAAAAACAGTCCTTAGCAACAAGACCAAGGCAGGAGGCACTACAGTTCCAGACATCAGGCTGTACTATAAAGCTATAGCTGAAAAAACAATTTGGTACTGGCGCAAAAATAGACAGATAGACCAGTGGAACAGAATTGAAGACAGAGAGACAAACCCAAACACCCTCAATTACATAATCTTCGACAAAGGGGCCAAATGCATACAGTGGAAAAAGGACAGCCTGTTCAACAAATGGTGCTGGGAGAACTGGACATCCACATGCAGATGAATCTAGTCACACACGTATCAGCATGCACCAAAATCAAATCAAAGTGGATCAAAGACCTAGACATTAAAGGTGAAACATTGAACCTCCTGAAAAACAAATTAGGCAAACATCTGAAAGACATAGGGGTAGGCAAAGACTTCCTTGACAAGACACCAAGAGCAAAAGAGATTATATTCCAAATATTGTCAGACACAAAAGCAATGACATACAATTTGTGGTTGATAATAGCTTCATGCTGTGAAAATAATCAAGTGTATATTTCTAAATGTGTTCTCCGTGTTTACATTCATTTATTAAACTTTTCAACATTTCCTTGAATGTTCAAACCTGGAAAACAAAGTCACTTAGTGCCCTCCCTTCTCTGAACTTGCATACTCCAGTAGACACCATTTGACACAAAAGTAGTTTTCTTTTCCATATCAGGAATGAAGAGCAATACTTTCAGCTTCTTCTGTCTTGTGCAAGTTATTGTCAACTCTGATGACTGGTGTTCATCATCCTTTTTCTCTACAATTTCTCTCAAAAGGGAAGCGCATGAAGAATGTCTAATAAATTGCTTTTTTGTCTTTGAGCTCACTTTTCATGGGTGAAATGCATGATGGTAGCATTTGATCATAAAAGTCAGATGCTGAGGGTTTCAAATCAAACTTATTAGACAATCATTCTCACTCAATTCAGGATTTTTGGTTTTGCTATTGTAAGTAACAATTCCTTGTTTAAAACAAATCATCAAAGTTGACTTTATACAGTACAAAATGTGTTATACATTCAGGCGGATGGAAAAAACAAAAAAAATTCACTTGGGAACCACTAGAAATTTGTAATGGTTTTGGGATCGCAATTGACAATTACCACTTAATCTTTATAAGTAAACAATGTCATAATACCAAGCATTTTCAAAGATAGCTAATTCAGCTTAGTTCCTATTATGTTGAACATTTTTTCTCCTAAAAATAATAAATTCATTTCAAAAGTAGGACAAACAGAAATATGTCCTAAAATTCTTTATACAAGCGTAACTTCGCGACTTTGGGAACTAATCGACTGCAGCAATTCCATTGTATCTTCTTTCATTAAAAACCTCTCAGCTGTTTATGTGCATTTTTCCCACCCCGCACCTACCTGAGGTTGGTTCTGCATTTGATGATTTCAGTGGGTGCTGATCAGAATCCAAAACCACAATCCAGAGAAGAACATAAACCTAGCGTGTATCGTAGGAACCTGGAAGCTGGAGCCTCCAGAACTATAATTCCTATTAAAAAAAAAAAAGGAGGAGGAAGTTGAATTCTGGGGAAGGGATTCGCTAGGCGGTCCTCTTTGGTCTGCATTGACTTTCTTTCTGGCTGCTGAAATACCAGGAGCTTTTAATGAATTAAAGATAGATTTTCCTGAAGAAACTATAAAAGTCACTGCCTGACTGAAAACGATAATTATACACACGGTAGGATAAGAAGACATTTATGAACTGTGTTTCTGTTGAACACGAAGCAGTATTGTTTTTCCCTAGTCTGTGGTCTGCACAGCAGCGCGTGACACTGGAGCCCCGGGGACTCTAAGCTTCGTGGACGAAGGCACAGGAGACGGGGTACTGTGGCACGGGATGCTCCCGTCACTCATATAGCATGATGGAAGATTTCTGCCAACGGCAGCACTGCCCCGAAAAGGATATGTGAGTGGACTCTGAGGAGAGCCGCACCCTAAAAGAAGAAACACAGCAGGTATGAGCTGCGAGGTAAAACTTCAAAATATAATTAATGATCACGCAAGCTGTCAGTTTGCAGAGACCATCTATTTGCTCATTATCTATTTTTACTACACATTATTTCATGTGTCAGATTTTCAGTTTAGGGAGGTTTTTTTTTGTACAAATTGCTTCGCCACACTTTTCATTTTGGGACCATTTCTGATATCTCAGGTATAAACTTTTTTCTTTCTTTTTTTTTTTTTTTTTTTTTTGAGACAAGGTGTTGCTCTGTATTCCAAGCTAGTCCTGAACTTAATATGTTCTGTAGTCTAGGTTGGCTGTGAGCTCAGGGCAATCTTCTTACCTCAGCTTCCTAAGTGCTATGATTACAATTGTGTACCACATCACCTCGCTAATTTTTATGTGGTGTTGGTGAATTGCTCTCAGGCCCTTGCATGTGCGAGGCAAACACCCTAACCACTGAGCTATGTCCCCAGTTCTATTGGTATAAATTGTATGAAAAGCTTAAAGAGATATAATATATTCCATGCATTCTTCTAAAAATTTGACTTCACAGAGTGCACTATCATGATATCAACATTACGTGTAAGCATTGTGTGAATACATAAAACCACTAGAAGAGTTCTCCTTTTATATTTGCATTGGTGAAAGATAAAGTTTACAAGATTTGGGCTCTTTGGGCAATTGTTTATGTGGTGGAGACTTTACTGAAGATTTTTTTCTTGTAATTATTTTTTAGCATATGCTTGTGATATACAATAATCACGTCCAGCTTGGGGAACTGCTATGAATACATTGTGCACCTACCTCATTTTCATTTCCTCTTCCTCTCTCCTCTATCCCTTGTCTGCTTTGTTTTGTTTTTATCAGCCTTCCTTGTGGCTCTGCTTCTCAAGCCGACTTCCCCTGTGCCAATCTGCACATCAAATTTATAAATTTGGATATACATAAACACCAAAGTGACACTTGTTTATACATTTCATTTTTATTCCTTTATATCATTTCTTCTTCTCATGATTGTTATGTGCACAACACTGTGGTTAGTGTATCCAGCAGGGTAGGCTTGCAAAAAAATATGTATGTTATAGCCATACATGGTGACCCTTGCCTGTAATCCCAGCATTCTGAGAGGCTTAGGCAGGAGGATTGCAAATTTGAGCCCAATCTGGTGAATTTTGCAACTTAGCAAGGCCCTATCTCAAAATAAAGATAAAAAAGTGCTGGGGTGTAGCTACGTGTGAAGCCAATGGGCTCGATACCCACTGACACCAAAAATATGTCATTGCTTATTTTACTTTGTAAAGTAGCCTTGTTTGTTGTGTTGTATTTTTAAATTTTCCCAATTGAAATTTCTCATTAAATGTAAATAAATGCCCTTTAATAAAATTTAAAAAACATTTTATAGAATTCCAGGATTATCATTATTTTTTTTTTTGGGGGGGGGGAATTTCAGAATTGGAGTTTATGGCAGGCAGGATTTTGGAGGACAGGATTTTGGCTCAAATCTATCTCAGTTATCTTCTGTAAACCATGGTCCAAAACTATTAAATAGAAAATTCCATAAATGAATAATTCAGAAGTTTTAATTTGCCTGGGAAATAAATTTTTTCCTTATCCAGTGTACGTATGAGGTTCATAATACTTGCCCATTAGTGCTAGTTATGAGATCAACTATCACAGCATCCCAGTGTTGGCTTTCAAATACTATATTCTATATAATAGTAATCCCAACACACTAGAGGACTGGTGCTAAAGAAGCACCAGGACATTAAAAATGAAAGGATAAATTAACACTGGTATGATGTGGCACGGGGGGGGGGGGGGTACCTAGAGGGACTCTTCACTGCTGCCCACTGGGGTCTTCAGCCTGTCTACCCTACACAGGATATCAAGGGGAAAGATGAAGCAACATTTAATAGAAGTGATTTCAGAAGAGAAGTGTTAGCTTATTGAGAGACAACCTGTGCAAAGCTGCCTGGTTTGTTTCTTAATACTCTAAATCTTCTCAAGCATCGCTTTTCCTGACAAGACAACTAGAGTCCTGTGTTGTATGCGTTTGATTTCTCTGTCAAGCCGACTTCCTCAAACACCTTGTGCCAATCTGCATGTCAACAGGTCACACTTTGCCCTGAGACAGGTGGCTCACTGTTTGTTTTACCACTTGGGAGCTCCTGCAGATAGACACATGCCCTGTTTATCTTCATAATCTTAAGACATGCCAAGTGACAGACACAGAAAAGACAACAAAGTCACATTCTAAAATGATGAATGTGTAGTAACCCAAGCAGCACTCTTAGCCTGTGCTGGAAGTCTATGTTGTACCCTGGGGACTTGAGATCTGTTCCTTCCGGGGACTTGAGGGGAATGCTTCTGTTCTTTCCTTTAAAACAAGCCATCATTTAAAGTTTTATATAAAAAAAACTTTTGTTTACTTTTTGTTTACTTTTGTTTTGTATACATTACACGTAGAGATGCTTGTACACATTTCAGTGTTTTTCATATATTATTAGCACATTTTTTCTTAATGAAATTTTTATTACCTTTTAACTCTTAGGAAACACTAGTATCTTCTTTTTTTCTCCCCATTTTATTGATATGTACAAGTGCAGAATTTAAGGTTTACAACGGAGTTGAGCATTTTGTGCACGTACGTATCTTGTCAAAGTGACAAGGGCTTCCCCACTCTCCATTTGTCCCTCCTCCTACCCGCCCTTCCCTCCCTTCACCCCCCTCCGTCCCCCTCTTTCCCTTTGTCTTTCGTTTAAAGTTCCATGAGATAGTTGTGGTCTGGGTCTCTCATATCAGAGAGACCATCCAATGTTTCACCTTCTGCTTCTGACTCACTTCACTAAGCATGATATTCTCGAGTTTCTTCCATTTGCCTGTGAAAATCTTCATGCTGTTGGACTTTACAGATGTGTAGTATTCCATTGTGTATAAGTACCACAGTTTGTGTATCCACTGGTCTGTTGATGGGTATCTTTAGAAGATACTAGCAGCACAACTAACAACAGCTAGAATATGGAAGTCACTAGTATCTTCTAAAGATGTAATTTGGAAAATTTTAAGCCTGAATGTGAAATGAAACTCCCACAATTTCTTTCATCAATGTGAATTTTAAAGTGCTCCACCCTGTGCAGCTGTGTGTGTTTGCAAAGGGTATTCTATTAAACTGAAAAAAATTTTGAAAAACAAAACACAACACAACTTCAGTACAAAGTCTTTAATTCAGCGATAGGACTTCAATAACCCTGAAGGATTGCAAAAGAGACCGTAAATTCACACACCCCAACTGCAATGTAAATTTTATTGAAATTTAATTAAAATACAGCCTCTCAAGATTTTCCTGCCCGAGGAGAACTGTCTCATCACTCGCTCTGCAGCGGGGGCTCAGGGAGGAGCAGAATGGCCCTCAGCCACAGGAGCAAAGCAAAACAGCACGATTTATCTCAAATTATGTGCGAGTTGGCTGAGAAATGTGACAGGAAGCAAAGGCTCCCAATCCTGCAACTCCGGTTGTAAATCTTTACCCTGCTACCCAAGAGCTGTGTGACTGAAGAAGGTATCCTACCTCTCCGACCAGCAGTATTTTCTTCTTTAAAACTTAGGTTACCTTCACAACATTGCTGTGAGCATTGTTTGAAGAATAAAGTTTATGACACAGTAAACCTTCGCTATTATTACCTTATAATAGTGTAAAAACTAAGAATAAAAAAATTCCTAGAGAAGATAAACATTTTTCATGTTACTATCTTTGGTGATTTTTTTTCCAGATTTCTGTT
Source organism: Ctenodactylus gundi (assembly GCA_004027205.1). NCBI lineage: Eukaryota > Metazoa > Chordata > Mammalia > Rodentia > Ctenodactylidae > Ctenodactylus > Ctenodactylus gundi. The sequence goes on along the minus strand of PVKB01001882.1, from coordinate 237,649 downwards.
AGTAACTTCATCTCTCATTATTTCAGAGACTTGAACTCTCTCATTAACTCTAGACTTTCTCTAGTGGGAAAGTTTTAGATAAGGATCTTGCATACGAAAAATCAAACCTAGATATGTAGTTCTGGCTTTTCTCTGTAGCCTTCTATTTTTTGCAATAGTCCTCATAACAAGACTTGAATTCCTGATCACAATGAAAGCTAAGTGGCCACGTCAGTCGTCTCTAGCTTCGCTGTGGTCCATCTGCCCTCTGCTGTTGGATGGTTTGAATCACATGAGCAAACAAGTGATGGGAGAATAGAGGATTTCTCTGATTGGCAACTGTAACTATGATTTAAAAAAAGAGATATGAAATCCGAGGATAAAATGTGTCACTATTTGAGTGCCAGGCTATGACACACATTTTTTTCCAGTCTGTGGGATAACCTACAGGGTAGGCATCAGTGATTCACAGTAGGTGATAGCACTGCAGTTAAAAAAAATAAAAGGGACAGTGAGGCACAGAGCAGTCCATCAGGTTCATGGCCCATTGGGAGAAAAGCTGACCAAAGCACAGCTTGTCTTTGAGCACAACTACCACACTGTCTGCCATGTAACTGTTGCCCAGGGGGAGAGGAATAATGACTTGTGACGAATGACAGCCACCCCCTGGTTCTTAGGGGAACATGAAGCAGGGTTCACTCCATCCACTAGGAGAGCTGTCCTGAGAGACCACCGTGAGCAAATGAAAGTTTGGCAAGAAAGAATGATTGAGAGACCTGTGGCCCATAGATAGACTGGATACCTCTAGGAATTGGCAGAACCCAGGCAATACAAAGAGATCTTTTCTTATGCCCTCTGGACTCCCCTGTACTGAGATTTACTCCTTCCTTGAGATGAGCCTGTTCCCTCATTGGTTAGAGCTTTCAGTTTGTCCCACAGTGCATGAACTCCCCATAATTCATCAGGTTTTCATCTGATTAGTGAACTTACATGTCTTTGCATGACATGTTAATGCTAGTACAATGAAGCGAGATCCCTAAGGACACATAGTATTCCCCAGGGCATGCGAACCAGACTCAAGGAAGTCCATAATCTGTGTTTGTGGTCTTTTATCTAGTTTCTATCCTTTTTCAATTAGTTGTTAGCAGTCACCCATTGTCCTTGACCAGTGGTTGCTTCAAGACCTGTAGCTATCACATTCAGATCAACGCTTTGTTCCTTACCCTGCCATCATGGCTATCTGCTACCTCTGTAACAACTTCATTTGGAGTCATGTGACTGGAGGCAGGTTAACTTGATCCAAACTAGCAGCCATAAGAAGGTATAGGCAAAAACATTGTTCTTTGAAAACCCAGTCAGTCCTCTACTTAACTATTCTCAATCTGGAGAGGTCATGCACTACTCATTCCATACAGCACCTGTCATTCACAGCCACCTTCCATTTCTGTATTCCTTAACGTCTGAGCAAGAGCAGGTAATACAAATGATAAGGAACAAATCACTTAAAGAATTAAGACTCCTTCTTCTTCTCACAAAATAAAATGCTTGGTAAGTTCAGTGGTCTAATTTCACCCTGAAATAAAGAATTTAAGAAATGTACTTACAATTCTTCTCTACACTTATGAAAAGAGGTGGTTCCTGGGAGATGGGAGGGACATGCCAGGGACAGTTGACACAAAAGGCAAACGTAAGAAGAAATGTGGATATGGCAGTGTACACTTGTTCTAAAACATATTTAAATTTTCATATAAATAAAGAGAGAAATGGAGACAAAAGACCTGAAGTGTTGCTTTAATGAACTGGAAGCATACCAAAGATGTTAGGATGAAGAAAAGAGAGAGCCAGAAAGGAGAGAAAATGAAGAAAAAAAGAGATGGATTGTTTTGTGACAAAGCACAGGAAACTACAACAATGGGAACCCCAGAATGCAGAAAAAGCTTATGAGAAATTCTGCTTTCAATTGTACTGGTACTACATCAAAAGCAAGAATTTTAGGAGAAAAAAAGTAACTTTGATTCACAAGATCTAGATCTGAAAATGAATGAGAGAACACTTGGAAAAGATACCTTTGATATTTTGAAGGGATACAGCATGAAATTGTGCCATATATTATATAGATACTTCTAACTTTTATTCTATGATTTCCACAAATTTTGTTACAAAATATTCATGCCTTTGAAGAAACTTTGTGGATACTATAATTAAAGTTTGACTTATAATAGACAGTCGCAAACTCAAGGTCACACAAAGTGATAAAATCAGGAACTCAACCTTATCCAAAAGATAGAATAGTTATACATTTAGGAGGTGTCTTAGTGTAATTTCATCATATTCCTATATTGTAACTTTTTGTTTGTATGAATTCGAGATAAGATTGCTATGAAATTTACATGGCAATATGGATTATTACATCAAATAGGAAAAATCTGAATATGTGTCTATCCCTACCTCAGAGTCAAACAGAGCTGCCTTAATGTGTCATGTATTGACAGTGTACAGCCAGTATTTATCCTCTAGGCTGTTGTACCTAATTACCACACACTATGTGGCTTAAAACAATAGAAATGTATTAACTCACAGCTCTGGAGACCAAGTGTCTGAAATTAAGGTCTAAGCAGGTCTGTCCACAGACCCTCTGAAGATCATGCCAGATGATTCCTTTCCTGCTTCTTCCAGCTTCTAGTGGTCTCCCTTTTCCCCTGGTCTCAGTCTTCCAATGGCCTTCCCCTTTGTGCCTTCAGCTCTTTCTCCCTTCCTCTTATGAGGGCACTTGGCTTTGGGTTTAGGGCCTATTAAGATGGTCTAGGAAGATCTCATCTCAAGACCTCAAACTTATTAACATCTGTTAAAAGCCTTTTCCCAAAGAAAGTCAAATTCACAGGTCCTCCATGAACCTATTTTAGGGAGGGGAGGAGCACCATTCAACCATTCCATGTAGGCACAATCTGCCCAGGTCATGAGGCAGTACGAGGGAATGACTCTGTAGATTGTAGTGTTTCTTTTCACTTTCACTTCCTTTTCAGCAAAAGAAATAAAAAAAAGAGAAAAGGGAATTACCATTAGGAATGCCAAAATTTTTATTCTACTAAAAATCAACTAATCTTAGTGCTCATTTTCCAATTTTTTTTTTAGTGTATCTATCATCATGAGAGCTTCTTGAGAACTCAAAATAAGGAAATGGAGGATTTACATATTCCAAAAATCCCACAGGCTTGAGTAACTTAGCCTGAAAGGCGGCACAGTACACTTGTGCACACCTTTTAACACTTATGCACACAGCTGTGTCATTGCATGCACACACTGTGCTATGTGGTGCTCTTTTCCCTGCCCAGAGAGAACTACAGCAAACACCTACCTCCCTGATCTCAAAAGATTAAATATATGTACAGCAGCACAAGCCAGATCTTAAAAATCTCTCTGAATTTTAGAAAAGTAGTATTTTCAGCATCTCTAGGAGAATGTGTCAGCCTGAATGTGAGTTCTTCTCCTTAAAGCTCATTAGTCATTTGAGTATATGGAAATTATAACTGTCCATTTTTCAGTTCATGTCCATCATTAATTCCATTGGCTCTGATTGAATCTTTTTCTACTCCAGTCATGTTCTTATAAATTGGATTGTACTTGTAGAAGTATGGTTAACAACTGCTAGAGAAATAAATTATTTATACATTTCTCAGCACATTAATTTCCAAAATAAGAAGAAATTATCCTACGGCATAATTTCTACTATGGGGCCTGAATCATAGAAGTAAACGCTTTTATTTAAACTTATATAATATGATGTTAGTAAATGGTTATCATCTTTAGTAAATTTTGCAACTGTTAGGAAATTTCACTGCTACGATGTGACCAATTAAGACCCCACATTCCACTCTCACACTTTTAGCTTTTGGAAAATTTTAGTTGTAAACATGTGTGCTCACTTTTAATAAAAAAATATGGACTTCTATTCTTATGGATACCAAAAATTCAGTTATTTTTAAAAAGTAAATAAAATTCAATAATTTGATGAAAAATATTAAAACTTTATCATTCTAGTGAAGAATATTTTAAGAAAAAAAAATTGTTAGCAGACAAATCCATATATAAAGCAAGTATATCCTTCTTTCATGGGATGCATATTTTTTCCCCATTTTATTGATATGTATAAGTGCAAAATTTAAGGTTTACATGAAGTTTAGCATTTTGCGCACCTATGTATCTTGTCAAGGTGATGGGCTGGATCTTTGAAGTACAACCTCGGACTGCACAGAGACTTGTGAGTAATTGTCACATTTGTGCTTTATGAGATGTCTGGCGCTCCCTCCACCCCTGCACACATCCATCAGTGCAATGCACACATGGTTGAATTTCCAGCGCCAGCCATCTCTACTAGACCAGATGATTTCTTTTCGCCTCACAGCCACAGGAAAGCTCCAACAGGAGCTAACAAAACGACACTAATAAGATGTCGGCAGTAGAAACGAAGTCTGGAGTTTCCTGCAAAAAGGAAAAGAGAAATCTAACAATTAGCGGATCCCACAAGACGGATTCTTCTTAGCTGCATTTTGCTCTGTCTAGAGGGCCCCTTCCTGTTCATCTTTCTTGTCCTTCTTGTCCTTTGACTTCTTGACTTTGACTTCTTGAAGCCGAGTGTCCTTCCACATCTCTCTGCTCCTACAAGGAGAAACGCTGAAATTTCTGAGACTTTACAGTGAAATTTTAAATGTCAAGATAAGCAGTGACAGTTCAACAGTTGAACTTCAGGGAAGGCAGAGGTACACGAGAGTCTGAAATTGAAGTCCATCATCCAGGATCACTCTGTGAGTGCCAGAAAGGGGCAGGAGAAACAAGAGTGCATGATAGAATCGTACTTCCCTGAGCCCTCAGCCTGTGACTCATTGTAAAGAACATCCTAGGACATTATGGAAATGAACTTATGGTGAGTGCTTTTCAACACAATGGAATTATCAAGTATATTTCACTAACTACTGGTAACACGATATTTTTCCCATTTTATTGATATATATACGTGCAAAATTTAAGGTTTACAATGGAGTTGAGCTTTTTATGCACATATGTATCTTGTCAAGGTGACAAGGGCTTTCCCACTCTCCTTGTGTCCCTCCTCCTCCATCCTGAGTCACCACACAGGAGACCAAAAACAACACAAGAGCCAGAAAACGTTATCTGAAATACTTTAAGATTTATCATTTCAAACAGTGCTCTTCCATTCTCCTTAGGAATTGTTATTTATTTCATCTTCCTCACCAGACCTACATTCCAGGGGCTGAAAGGAGTATAAAATGTGGAAATGAGGGACAGAGAGTCAGGACCAGGAGCCTGAGATAAGATATGAGAAGTTTCATAAATATATCAATTACATCCCACTTAAAAGTCCTCAGATGCAGAAAGGTCATCCTGTATGTTGCCTGAGAAAATTCTCTGACTGGGAAAAACTTCTGCACAAACTTCCTCTCACAAATGTCTTCAGAGCGTACTGCCTAAAGAATTATCTTCCACTGAATTTTATTACATGTAATTCTTGTAATTATGCAAGCAATTCCCTCTATTTTTAATCTGGAAATAGCTGATTGTGTACAACTGGCCCCGATGGCAGAACTCCCAGGTTCAAGTGGGGGACTGTGGGGGATGCCCTGTCAGGATAAAGGTGCATACTTCTGTAGGGAAAGTGGAAACTGCATACATGACGATGATTCAAGTTCACTATTGAAAGTTTGGAAATTCAGAAAACTACAATGGAAAGTCATATAAAATATGATCCTGAGTGCTGAGAGTTCCCTGACCTTCTCAGACTCACCTTCACAAGAGAATCTCTCTCTCTTCCATGGTTCACTAACCTCTCCCTATTTCAGGTTCAACGGTGGGTGTGGCTTTGCTTGTGGACCACATTCCTGCACAAACTCAGGTGGTTCTCTGTGCCTTCTTTCTACCTTTGCCCTTTCCTTATTGTTGAAATCTCCCCAACGTGCTCTAATTTCAGGAAGGTCTGTGTTCTCCGGCTCCTGAATAATACAAATGTCAAAGTTATGGATAACAAACTTTCTATCTCCATTACTTATTCATTACTAGGACCTATTATCTAAAGCCTGTAATTGAAGGGGAAAAGTTTATTTCAGTTCACCGTTTAAGAATGTTTCAGTCCTCTCATGGAAGTTGATAGCGGTGGTGGAGTATAGCAGAGGGCTAGAAGGGAAGAAGCTGTTTATAGCACAGAAAACAGGAAACAGTGGGAGCAAGGAAGGACAAGATACCTTTAGACTTTTCCAGGCCAAGCCTCAGTGATCCGCACCTTCCAACCAGCCCCCACCTCTTTACAGCATGTGGAAGCCACGGATATCCCATAACATCCAAACCACAACATCCATATTCGGGATTCAAACCATAACATCCATATTTCTGCCCAAACTCATGTGGCTCCCTAGACCTATCTCTCTACCTTTGTCTTTGTTCTCTTCTCCTTGAAGCTCCCTCCACGTGCTTTAATTTCAGCATGCTGTTTCCTCCCAGACCCCTGTCACAAACGTCAAAATTATGATAACGAAGCATTATGAAAAAGTTTAGTAAAATCTGCAATAGTTGATACGCCCTGGGACGTGCCTTACAAACAAAATATACTTCACTAAGACCAAAAAGAGTTAAAGGTAATTAGTTACTAGGGAATATTGAGACCTGTTAGTCTTCAAGTTGGTCATAAAAATGTCTCGTGTTCCTTGCCTTATTTGGAAAATGATCAGTCAGTTCAGTCGTGAAATCTTTCATAATGGCATTCACTTAAGAGCACCTGTCATGTCTCTGACTCTGCTCTAGTTACTGGACATTCATGTTTGTATTTTTCAGGAACTTTCAAAAGATTCAGTGAGTCAGACATTCACCCAATAAAGTCCAACGATTGGAGAGAACTATAAAACAGCAATATAGGTCATTACTAAAAGCAAAATAATGGTTACATATTGATTTAAAATATTGATTCTGCCTTTTTCTTTCTGAATGATTTTATGTTTATTTAAAAGTTTCCCAGAAATCAATATAAATTTTAAAAGCCTTCATCTTTCCTTGTCTATACCACCTAAACAGTGTGAGGCTAAAGGCAGATGATTCTTTCTATAATTATATGCACACTTGTCTACATGCGGCTGTGTAGTTGTACATATATAATGCCTTGCACAGCTTTGCTATCTATAAAATTATAAATTTTAAACGTTTTAATGAACAGATTGAAATAACCCCCAAAAGGGGGTCTATGTAGCAGATAATACTTACAGAAAGACTCTGCATTACTTTATGATATATACAACTAAGAAAAATTATAGAAGAATCTCATTTGCTCCCAGTGCTAATTAGAACCAGGTAGACAACAGGAAGCTTTTCGAGGTAAATCAGAGCTTGGATAGTTGCTACTAATAAACACTTTGTCCTCAATAATTTTGCAATACAAATTTGAGTATACCAAATGCAACAGTAATTACAGGAAAGGGCAGACACTGCAATTTTGAGGATGTTGTTTGCATTATATTTAGCAAGAACTCACCCTAAATTCCTGCATTTACAAAATCATTATGTAATATCTCTCACCTTTTTACCACAATAAAATTTTTAAAACTCTCAACTTGCAAGAGAAAAAGAAACAATCCAAATCCTACCAAATACAACATGCAAATGACACTATTTGTACATATATGTTACATTAAAATTAATGAAGTCATGCTGATTTTTTAAAAGAAGGTGATGGCAGTAAGAAGTGAGACTTTTTAAATGAAATTTTTAAGACATAAATGAAAATATCTTTGGTATTTCGAAGATAAAGATATTATTTATGCAAATAAACACATGCACATAAATGCACATACATACACATACATTTAGATTCCAATTTTTCAGATACCATTCCAGATTGAAGATTAAAAAAAATAGTAATTCTGAGTATTTGTTACATATGAAAGTGATATCGAACAGCTACTTTTTTCTAAAAACTCAAATATTCCATTGTTTTCAATAGATCTACTTTAAGGTCCAGTGTAAAATATTTTACTTCTGTTTAATTTGTAAAGTTAGGTTTCTACTGAAATTTCCACTAAATCCTTTCACTTGGTCGCCATAAGACACAATTTTGAAGGAAAATATCAGTAGCTCATGTTTTAAATGTGAAGATATGGCACCAAAATAATTTTTCAAAATCATAATTCTCATTTAGCCCACTCAACTTGCATTTACACTAGAAATTAACATTATAAATTCTAAGATGTCATTGCAGTATAATTTTTTCTTGTTTCATAATTAATTTTTGAAGATTATTTCTTTGGAATGAATTGGAAAATTTTTATGATAAATTATCTATTAGATATCAATTGATTGGAATGTTTTTAATCTATCCAAACAAACCACAAAATAAACCACAGAATGAAATAATGCAGCCATGGGCTTCATAGTAGCTTGTATATGAAAATACACATTAGTATGGCATCCTAGAAACCTCAGTGTTTGAGTTCCAGGTCAATAATCTCTAAGAAGTCCTTTGTCACTGTCAACTACCAGTTAGCATATGATAATTGGCTTTCAACTGTGTGTCCAGCACTGTATTGGACTCAGGGCTACAAAGTAAAGCAAATTACAGTCTCATGCCATTAAATTATTTTCAATCTAAATGAGGGACAGAGGTGAGTGAATGTCACAATCAAGCGAGGTAGTATAGAGCCTAGTTCTTCCTGAGGTGGGTTCTCGAAGAGCATAACAATTGAATCGCAATTGTTCAGTTTCATTTGGAAACTTTTCATTGAACAATGAAGCTGATCTCTTTAATTCCTATGACAAGGTCTGTAGCATATTCCTACCATATTATTGAACATTGGAAAGAATTGAAATATTGTGATAGAATATTCAAAGGAAGTAAACTAGAAACAGACACACAAAATGGTTCTCCTTATTCTAGACAAGTCTGATAAGCAACACTGTATCTAAATTAAACTCCTGCCAGGCTTCCTCTATTCTAGGTTTTCCTTATGGCTTAGATGTGGAATGTCCCCAAAAGCCTCCTGTATTTGTCTGTATTGCTATTCCTACAATTTGTGTGCTGTTGGGAGGTGGGGCCTGGATGAACAAGGTGAATACTTGGGGCTTGACCTGTATTGTGGTTTGGATGTGGAGTATTCCCCAAAAGTCTCGTGTATTTGAATATTACAGATTATCTATGGACAATCTTGTGCTGTTGGGAGACTCGGGCCTAGTCTGGAGGGGTGGATTATAGGCATGTAAATCAGATTACAGGCATGTAAATTGGATTATAGGCATGTAGTGGGGGCTTACCATACCTTCCACACCTGGATCCAGGAGGGATGATCACTGGGATGAGACCTGGAAGGATATATAAACTGCTTCCTGCCTTCCTTGGAGGACTAGTCTCAACTTGCCTTGACTCGGCTTCCTGTTTGTGATGTCAGGAATCTGCCTCCACCTCTGCCTCTGCCATGTACTTCCACTGTTGCTGGCCACCGCTGAGTGGACTGTGACCTTCTGAAACTATGAGCTAAAATAAACCTTTCCTTCCCTAAATTTGTGGATGTTGGGTATTGAGTCACAACAATGAAAAAGTAACTAAAACAACCTGAAAAGAGTGTGTCAACTTGTTGAGATTTGAAGGAACCCAAGTCAAAGCTTTCTGGTGTGTGCTACTGATTTGTTGTCCAGGAAGTGAGGGAGGAGCCCCTACCCAAGGTGTGAGTGGCCCAACTGGCAGCTTGAACCAAGGAAAAGAAGGAAGAAGAAATATTGTTACAGCTTTTTCTGGGAAAGCTCTCTGCCCTTCCTTTTAGTCTCACTTGGCTTTGCATCTGTCATGCTGTGAAGGGCTTTTCTCTGACTATATGTCTCTCATGTGCTTCTACCATTGCTGGCCACCAATGAGTGTACTATGTGAGAACTTTTGAAACAGTGAGCCAAAATAAATCTTTCTCCCTTTAAATGCTGAGTATTCTGTCCCAACAATGAATAAGTAAGTAAAACAATTCTTACAGTCTGAATTGAGTGAAATTCATCTAGTGACTACAGGCTTGGAATATGACCTATGCCCACACCATCAGAACACCTTTGTCTTCACAGGGATGTTATAAGAAAGAAAGACAATTTAGAAATGCCTAGCACACTTGCAAGAGAGCATGTGCTAGTTAACGGCACAACTGACTTCTTTCTGTGAGTGTCTGAGGTGCCATATTTCAGCCTGAATGCAAGAATAGTTTGTCTATTGCTAGTTTCTGCTCTGTCCCATGTAGCTCCCTCTGGTAACCCTCCAACTTGTTTCTCTTGTAAATAAAAACCTTTCTTAGACATCCTGAGCTGGTGATGCCATCAGTTTCCTCTTAGGATACTCTCAGAACCGAAAACAAACTTCTGTATCTTCATGTTTTAAAAAATGCAAAATGTATCATTCAGTTTGAGGAGGATAGCTAATGTATTATTGCTACAGTTATGAAGATTGTCTTCCATGCAAGTATTTTGAACAGCCCAATATTTCAAAGGGCATTCCGAGATTACCGGAATAGGTCTTCATTCATTGTCTATTTTCAAATACATTCTAGTTAGGACAAAGTCAGTTTATAATTTTTCAGGCTGATTGAATCTAGGCTGATTGCAAAAGATGGTGACTTTGGAGGATTCCCCACTCATTCGGGCCTCACAGGTCCAGCCAAAAGATCCAATAGACTAAAATGTAACAACTTAAAAAAGTCAACTGTGAGTAAGAGTAGAACTTATGAAAGCAAAATCAAACCAACGGGAAAGTTATTAAGTCCAGTAGCGTGCTATAAATGTTGTGACTGGGAACTTACACCTGGACCATGCCAGCTGCCCAGACAACTCAGTGAACACCAGGGACAGAGAAGAGCCTCTGTTGGCAGAGACAGACCTAGAGTTGGCAGGAATCTGCTCTAGGCTCTTCTGGATAATCAGGATTACTCGTGACACAAAAACTAGTGGACCATGGTAGAGATTCAACTAGGGCCAGGGAATCTACAAAGGATACTACCTGCAGGTGGTGTGGCAGTAGAATAAGCAAGGGAAAGTTTCTGGCAGGGAATTGTGAGCATGTATAGACACTACAGTAAGACTTAAGTAAATAGAATGTATATCCATCATGCAGGCACCCTGTCCCAGCTCCTTGCCCTAATTTTCCCAACCCAGGCCTGCCTCATCCAGCCCCTTCCCTCAGCAAAAAAAAAAATAAATAAAAATAAAAATAAAAATAAAAAAAAAGCTGGGAAGTTAGCGGTTACTATTTGGAAAGATTCTGGCTTCATGGCCACTGGTAGACAGACCAATTCAACCAACATCTAACAGGTACAAAAAAGTTAGAGAAATAGTAATCAAAGCATGTCTCTAGGTAAGTATTTATCAGATCACAATAGAAAACAATAAGACAAAATGAAAAAAATGACAGAAAACCAAAAATACTTTTTAAATGGAAAGAGTAAAGACTTCTTCATTAATAATTGCTTTAAATGTAAATAGGTTAACATTTCCAAAAAAGAGATACACAGTGTCTAACTAGTTTTCTTTGGAAGACTCAAGTATATGGTATCTACAAGAGACTCAATTAATTTTAAGGTTGAAAATAAAGACATGGAAAAGAATACTTCGTGAAAACTGGACAAAATAAAAACAAGGACTACTTAAACTAAACAGACTTATAACTAAATAGGCATGAAATAAAAAACTGTAGAAGACAAGGAAGGTCATTATATCCTAACTGGGGGCTCATTCATTAAGAGGATGTAACATTTGTAAACACGTTTGCTCTCAAAACTAGGGCACTTAAGTTTAAAAGGCAAATGTTAACATACCTGAAAGGAGAAGTAGACAGAAATAGTGTAATTTGTAAGATTCTGATACTTCACTTTTGTGAGTGGACACATTGAAACTCATGCAGCCAGCACAGAGAGCTAGACAGACACTACAAGAAAAGAGAATTACAGACCAATATCCCTGACATACATACTTACAAAAGTCCCCAACAAAATAATACCAAACCAAATTCAACCAAAGTCAGCACCGTATCATGAAAATTAAACCCTACGTTCATGTAGAATTTGCCCTTCCAGTGGCTTAAATTTCACAAATTAATAAATGTTATACACCATATTAACGGGATGAAGAGTAAAATCCCACCAGCATCCCAGTTTGGGAAAAACATTTGACATAATCAACACCTCTTAATAGCAAAGACTCTGAACATATCAGATAGAGTGGAAATATATTTCGCCATAGCTAAAGCCCTAGAAAGCACAAAGCTAACATCATAGTCATAGTTGAAAAGTGCAAAACTTTTTCTCTAAGGTCAGGACCAAGATGAAGGTAAGCAATCTAAATAGTGCTATTTACTACCTTCATGGACGCCTAACCAAGAGCAGTTAAATGAGAGAAAGAAATAAAGTCATGCAAATCAGAAAGGAAAAAAATGTAATTTCCCTCCCATGTGACATGATCCAATTTTTAATAATCCCTAAAGAGTCTTGTGACTAAAAAACTCAGTAAAGTTGTGGGACACAAAATTGACATCTAAAAGTGAGTTCCATTTCTATACACACTGAATTATTCAAAAATATTGATAAAACAATCTATAGCATCATCAAAAAGGAACACATAGGATTAAAATTACTCAAAGATATAAAAGCCCTTTACAATGAAACTATAAAATATTGATAAATTAAGTTGAAGAAGACAAAAGTAAGTGGCTGGGAAAGAAGAATAAAGCATGATCTCATTCATCTGTGGAATGTTTAAAAAAGTCCAACAGGCTTAAAATCACAGACATTAGAACTATGACTGGTGCCCTAGGGAGTAAGGAAAACAGAGACACGGACTTGGCCATAGAACACAAAGTTTCAGTGAAACAAAATGACTTAGCACTGGGACTGAATCTCCAGAATACTGATTGTAATTAACACTGCACTCTATATATGCAATTTGTTAACAGAGTACATTTTACATGTTTTTCCTGAAAATACAATATTGTAACTATGGGAGTCAAGGAATATATTAGTTTCATTGTTATAATTATTTAACAATGATGCCTGTGTCAATAAAATATAACATTGTGTATGTTAAATTTATACAATTGTATTCATCAATTATACCTTAATAAAGCTGAAAGTAAGTAACAAACCATTAAATTTTGCAATAAAGCATAAAATTACATGTCAAAAGTTAGATATTGACTAGTGATCATTTTGATGAGCTGATAGGTTGAGGATTTGCGACATGACCTCTCTGATTACGTCCTGTTTGGTGCTTTATCTACTACAGTAATCATACCATCTTTTTAAATTTTATACTAACCAAAAGTATGCATGTTAGAAAGTTTATAATGTTTAATGCTTTACATAGTACATATAAATTATATTGTGCAACTATATTGTATATTAAATTATATCTATTTTATAAATTATATTATAAATTGGATATTAATTATAAATTATATTTATCATGCTAATTCTGATCCTACTAATTATCAAAATATACATCATAAGTTATTTATAAATAAAATAAGAGAATGGGCATTTTCAACTTACCATATTATTTTATTTTTATATCTTAATTATAGATATATAGCTGTTTATATCATATTGTTAACACTGATTTTGAAACATTTCTGTAAATTCGTTCAATGTGCAAATAAGCACAGGCAAAATTTTTCATAACCTGCACAAATTTTAGAGACCTAGAATAAATGGTATAATTAAAATTTCCTTTACTCTCTACAGATAAATATTGGACTATGCTTTTCAATTGTACTAATAAAAAAGATAAAGAAGTGACCTTTACTTTTTACCTTTAATATCTAGCTAATCCTACTTAAGTCATAGCAAACCCGAATTGATTTCAGTTTAGCTACAACTTTTTCTAAACTCGTATTTTTTTCTATTTTAGGAAAGTATGTGTTGTACAGATTTGTGCGGTGCTGGCAGGTTCACACACAACAACAACAGGTAGCGGAATGAAAGGGTGCCCCGTGGCACAGCTCTCTCAAAGGGCCTGAGGGGCGCCATGTCCTGTTATGTTTTTTTTTTCTTTCTTTCTTTTTTCTGTTTGGATCTTTGAATGGCTGTCATTTTGCAACCATCAGTCCGAAGCAGTGACGAGGTAAGGGCTGTGTTATGATGGATGGACTGTCAGCACCTGAGTACTTAGGGCACCGGCGAATCACATTTGTGCAGGTCTGCATTGCCCGTCCTGCGCCTGCTCTTCCGGGTGTTATGGAAGTGGGCTGAGAGTTAAAGACCAGTAAGGCACTTCCCTTTCTTCATCCTGGGATCTCCTCATTGCTTAGCTGCAATCGAAGGAACCTCCAAAGCAGTTGTCCACCTGCTTCACCTTGAGGAAGAAATCTCTTCTTCAAGCAGCTTCAAATAATCTCATAGAGCAAAGGAGTGCCCGCCCGGGCTTTAGAAAGTGAGCTCACCTATAGAAGAGAAGCACAAACCACCTTTGACTGGAGCCAAGGACACGGAGACTTGAAAGAAATACACAAGCTTGTTGTTTGGCTCAGTGTGATATTTTTCAGTGAAAGCATTTCTTTATGAATAAACTCTTCAAAGGCAGACTCAGGAGTCAAGTCTTAGGAGGGTTGTTGTTTATGACTCACAGAGCTTGCAGCGAGTCACTCTCTGTGAGGCACAATAGAGTATTCATGCTCAGAGTCTCAACTTTTCCTCCAACTACATCTCAAAGAATTGCCCAGCATAACCGCAAAACTATTTTCCCATTTTATTGATACATATAGATGCAATACATAATGTTTACGTTGATACATTGATCTTGAGCATTTTGTGCAGATACATATCGTGGCAAAATTACAAATCCTTCCCCTTTCCCTTTTCAACTTTCTCTCTCTTCCCTGTCCCCTCCAATTCCCATTATTAATTATATGAAATAATTGTGATCTAATGTGGAAGACACCAAAATTCCCATCAGCAGACCAATGGATACATAAACTGTGGTTTTTATACACAATGGAATCCTACTCATCTATAAGGACAGATAGGTTGGAGGCTTTTGTAGGTTAATGGAGGCAGCTTGAGACCATTATGCTCAGTGAAGTGGGTCAGAAGGAGGTTAAATATTGAATGGTTTCTCTAATATGAGAGACCACAAACCTTATCTATTCCTAAGTCATTTCTTTCTTAAAACTGCATCTATGAGAACCACGGCATCTAACACTTGAGATGTCCATTTCTAGAAGCATTTTAATCTTCTGATCAGCTTAAAAAAACAACCCAAAAGGTAATCATCATCCTGTTACTCCTAGGGTTGGGGCCTTTTGTTTTCCCCCTGCAAGTGTTACGTGTTACCTGTTGTGTCACCTCATCTGGGTGGCGCCCATGGCCCAATTTTGGAGAAAGTAACTCCAGGTGTCTGTTTTTCATTAACCAAGAGGAACAGGTCCATCCTTCCCCTCCCGCTGCCTCTCTTTGGCCAACAAATCTGTATCTCCTACGTGGTTGTATCTAGACCCAGTGAGACGGTAAACACAGAAGCTGGAGCCTTTTCCTCCCAGCAATGGATAGTAGGGATGCCCGTGCGGCTGCTTTCTCCCTTTGCATTTTCTTCTTTCCACACATTCCGTGTTCGCTTCTCATTGGTTGTGCGACGCCATACTTAGGAATACACACACACACACACACACACACACACAGCTTCATTTCTCACAAGCAAATCCTTTTTAATCAAGTCAGATGTTATTTTTGTGACAACTAATCCTAACTTATTCTGGTGCCATGATTTTCAAATTTTAAAGAGGGGGTGATCCTAGTAGGAGATATATTTGACCTGAGACCGGAGGATGACAAGCTCAAGTTCAGCCTGAACAGAGTAGCAACTTAGCAAGACACTGTCTCAAAATAAAAATTGAAAAAAAGCTGAGAGTCTGCCTCAGTGAGATGGCCTGGGTTCAATCCCCATCTAGAAAAATAAAAGGAAAACTGAAAATTCACAATTAAGTTGCTTAATAATGTGTGGCACGACAGGTGTTCCAGAATTTCAAAAATCTACAAAGCATCTTAGGTGAAAGTCATGTTTTTGACATATTTATCTGTACATATATTCTTTCAGTATTCTTCCTTAATTCTCAAAATATTAAGTCAATGAGGAAAAAAACAGATTGCTCAACTAGAAGAAGACTGAAGTTGAGTAGCCTTCTTCCCATCCCGCTTGCCTACATGCGTGAAGATTTGAATTTCTACTCTATTAGGGTTTTTTGTTTTGTTTTGTTTTGTTTTGTTTTTTTTTTGGTTTGCTTCGGCTTATTTTTTGAAAGCCTTTGACTTTTGAAACATCCATTTATGCTCAAGAACATTCTGTTATTTCCTTCATGTCTCTTCAAAGTGGTTTAAGGTTAAACTGGGAAAAGCTAAATTTTTAACGTGAAGATTTTATGACCTGGTGGTACAGATAAGCAAGCATTGGTGCTAAGAGATGATTGGTCAAGCAATTAAAATCTTTCTGAAAACATATTTTCAGTAAAATTAAAATTCCAAAAGTTAAATATGAGCTCAAAAATTTCTATTTATTTTTGAGTTAAAAACAGAAAAAAATAAACATCTACTCATGATAAACATAGCAAAGCACATATTTATGTCAGCTTGGATACCTTAGACATAAATAATTTTTTAACAAATCAACTTAACAAACCTAAAAAAATCGAAGTGATTAGCTTATGTAATTGAGGAGAAAATAGTCAAGCTCTTCACTGCTATGGCTTGATCCTTAAGGCTGTAGTTCTCCCTTTATTTCTAAAATTTTTGAGTTGTCAAAGTTGTATGATAGCTGAAAAGAATTTAAATTTTTATTATGCCAACTTTTTTGAAATATATTAACTTATAATGTATATTGCTTTTTTGTGCTTCACATTACATAAAAATGAGACATATCACAATCTTAAAAGAAGCTAACAGAAAAACTATGTTTATTAATTGATGGCTCTGGAGTAGCTACGAAGGCCTGCAATTCCTAATATAAATGAAACAAATGAGATAGGCACTATGGTCCTCCCGAAAGCCCTTACCTCCTGTTCCAGGCCACAGAGCACAGCAGTGAAACCAAGACAGAGGCCAGAATTACCAATGACATAAGAGCCCCAAGCAAATAGAATAGAATATAGTATAAGAGAGAAGTGAGCTATTGAGATAAAAGAGACCCCTCTAGAGTTCTGGTGGCAGTAGCTCCATGGTGGCTATGATGGTTAAGCTTTACGGTTCATTGATTTGCTTGAGAGCTTCCCAGGGGATTAGTAAAGCAACATTCTGGTACGTCTGAGTGGTCATGGATGCTGGACTTTGGGTACTAGATCCAGTCCCTAGCATCTCCTCCTCTCTGATAGGTTTCCCTGCTTTATTTCCCAGCTGCCATGAGCTCATTGCCTTGGCTCCACCATACCCTGCCACCACGGCCTTCCTGATGTGAAGCAGCCTACCATAGAATGAATACCCAATGAAGCCAAATGAAACTGCCTCTGCTGCAAGTTGCAGGTGTCAGCTATCATGTCCTGGTGATGAGAAAGCCGGCTGACACAGCAGCTTTGGTCCTGCCAGGATGAGAAAAGGAGCAACAAAAAGCACTGGGCTACCATATTTTTGCTATTGTTAGTTGTGCTGCTATGAACATGGGTATACACAAGATATGTATGTGCACAAAATGCTCAACTGCATCGTAAACCTTGAATTTTGCATGTATACATATCAATAAAATGTGGGGGGAAATGAATAAATAAATAAATAAAATTTTAAAAATGCATTGGGCTAAACAATTCCCAGAGCTCACACAAGGCATGAGTCATTTTCAAACCAGTCAGAGCACAAAGTTTTCAGAAACCAAAAATATTCAAAAGAATCCTCAGAAGAGAATTACATCAAAAGGAAAGTTAAATTATCCTGAGACTAAAGACAGCGTTAGGTCTGCCCTACCAAAGTTCAACATCTAGTTTCAAATAACTAAGTGATCACAAATAACTGTTAACAAGAATAAAAGCTGACACTTAAGAGAACACACAAAATCCAACATCCAACAATGTAAAATCCATAGTGTGCACGACTCAATTAACAAATTCTTGGCAAAGAAAAAAGCAAGGAGACCTGAGCATGCCTCCCATTCCGTTAGCTAGTGGCATACGCACTGTAAGTATAGAACAGAACAAAGATTGAGAGATTGTAACTAGAGCTCATGGGGGGAGGAGGCCCTTTCTACATCAGGAATCTCTTTCCCTAGACTTTGTTGGGCAAATGTCACAGCCACCATTGCCCTCTCAGGACTGAGATCAATTCATAATATGGATAAAGCTAGTTAGGTTAGTACCACTCGCCATTTGCCACCAGAGCGCTCTGTTCAAGATACTGCAGATGGCTGCAAGCACCAAACACTGACTAACGCACAAAGGCTTCATGACATCTCAAGAAAAACGCTCAAATGAACACATTTTACACCTAATGCGTTTCTTACAGCTCTTGGGTCCTAAGTCACTGAGTCAGGGACACTAATGGCAGCTGTTATCTCCCCATTTCTCTGGATGCTGGCTGTTGGGTTGACAGGAGCTAATGCAAAACACATTTTGTTTCCCCTTTCATTGCACGGAGTACTCAGAAAAGCATCTGGGCCTACTTGTTTTGGCTGTCTCCAGATTAGAACAGAGAAATAATTTGGCATCTTTTCTTTTACTTTATGTAATAGCTCTATTTGCGTTAAGCGTCTACAGAGAACAACAACAACAAAAGTAAATAAATCCTTTCTTGTTTTTCTGGAGAAATTGTGCTCAGAGAGAAGTTTCCCCACCAGCAGTGTCTCTTTGATATCTGCATGGAGACAAATGTAAGGTGTCTCCTACATATCAGTGTGCCAGAGTCTTCATGCACTGACCAGGCCCTCTGGCTTTGACTCCCTTGTCCATCAGTCCCCTGTTCTGTAGTCCCAAAACACACCTCATATTTTTCCCAAAGTTCCCCTAGATGACAGGATTTATGGTGTTTGCCTCTATGTCTCAGACACAAGCAGCTTACCAAAATCTCTGTTTTAGTCATATTCTGCTACTATCACAAAATATTAGACTGACTTATTAAAAAAAATTACTGTCTAACGTTCTCAAACCCAAGAGTGAGGTGCTGGTAGTTTGCTGGATAGAGAAAGCATTGGTTACTGCTTCTCAGGTGGCACCTTGAATTCTGTATCCTCGTATAGCAGAAATGACTTAAAGGCAAAGGAGCCTAGCACGTCCCCTCTACCACTGAGTCATTAATCCAACACAGGTCACAACCTTCATGATTTAGTCACTTCTTAAAAGGAACCACATTGCAGTGCTTGAACTAATGTTTAGGTTTAAATTTGGAGAGAGCAAATTCAACACCTAGCCTCCAGTGATTCACCTGACACAAGGTATAGACCAGTCACTCTTAGCCATGGTTTCTCATACCTGGCATTGTCTATCTAGGCTGTGAACTTGCAAGAAGGAAAAAGATGCACCATCTTGTGCCTTTGAGCTGAGAGGTTGTCCCAGCAGTGGCACTCTTGATTAGGGGAACGTGAGATCTATAATTCAACTGGAAAAATAAGGAAGTGTCAAATATTTGTCAGTGTCGTCAGCCATGTTCTATTTGAACAGGACTTTGAGATGGAAGCTGTTACAGGAAGTTGAATGAGAAACGCTCTCAGTCAGCATCTCTGAGAGAAGGAAGGAAGTCAGAGTGATCAGAGAGAAAATGTGGTTTTTATTACTGTCATGGCAAATTACCAGCAAGTTTGTGGTATAAAACAAGACATACTCACAGATCTGTAGACTGGAAGTCTGACATGGGCCTACAGAACTGAAATCAAAGTATCTACCGTGAGGAATCTCACTCTAGAAATTCTAGAGGCACACCCACTTTGCTGCCTCCCCACAACCTAGAGTCAGCCCACGTTCTGTGGTTTCTGCCTCTTTCCTTTACCTTCAGATCCGGCAATCTTTCTCTGATTTCCTACTTTGTTCTCCTCCTCTGTTTCCTACTTTGCCAGAGATCATCCAAGACAATATACTCACCTTGAAACCTTAGGGCCATGAAAATCTTAATTCCTTTCCCATTTAACCTCACATAGTCACAGCTTCATGAGACTAAGACATGAATATATTTGGGTGAAAATTACTCTGCTCACAATAAAGACAATAAAATGAATTCACTTGCTCTATAGAGGGGATGACCCTTCAGAATTATTCTGAACTTGGACAAAGGTTACATGTTGCGTGTGGCTTGCTCCTGCAGAGGGGATGGAATCTTGAGCAGAACTACTCTTTTCCTGGAAATCCATTCTCAGAAAGAGAAGCAGCTGAGAATTTTCAATTTTTTCCCTGCAGCTGGAAAAATAACTTTTGCCTTTAATGGTCCTGGAAGAAATTTGTGATTCACAGGCTTGGGTTTTCCTTTCACTAAGCTTAGGGTAAATTTCCTACGCTAGTCAGCTTTGGACTTCGGTAACAAAATACCTGATCATCTTAAAGAGAGGAAATTATATTTGGACTAGCATTTGAGAAAGTTTTATCATATCATCACTTGGGTCCTGTTGCCTTGAAGCCTCTGGTAAGACCGTTCACCACAACAGAAGCATGTGTAGGAAAGTCTGATAGAGAGCACTGCTCACCTTGGTGTGGTCAAGACGCAGAGAGGGGGAGGAAGGAGGCATCTGGTCCTAGCACCTGCTTTAAGGGTATGTTCCCAGGGACCTAACTAGGCCCCACCTCTTAAAGATTCCATCGCAGCTCAAGAATGCCTCAAGATGACAACCAAGTCTTTAACACAAGAGTCTTTGTAAGACCTTGTCCAAGTTGTGGTAATTATTTCCCCATCACAACTGTCTGGCTGTAACATAACACAACTGGTGACACCTATCAGCAATTTGCTGTGGTCATCACATCAGTCATCAGCTTGCCTCGTGTAGGCAAAACTTTTAAAATAACTTTGGCCAAATTCTACCTAAGAATTGAAGTATTTTAAGTGATATAAATCTTTTTTTAGTCAGTATATTATTCTTAATACAAAAAAACAACAACATTAATAGTTGTTTTAAGGAGGTTGTTTCAAGTATGTTTACAGGACTTTCATTGGTTTATGATTGTGGACTTTTATAATTTTGTAATTGCGTATATTCAATAGTATATAAGTAACATATAAATAACTTTGTTACTTATTCTATAAGTAATAGGATTCATTTTAGTGATATATTAAAAAGAAATGCAGCCAGGCATTCTGGTTCATGTCTGTAATCCCAGCCCTCTGGGAAACCAAGGCAGATGGACGGCTTAGCAGCCTAGTGAGACCCAGTCTCAAAATAAAAAATAGAAAGAGCTGGAGATGTGGAGGAAAAGGCCTGGAAAAAGAGGAACAAGAAAGTAAAAAAAAAAAAGGACTGGAGGAATAGCACAGCAACTACAGCACTTGCCTAGAAAGTGTAAGGCCCTGAGTTCAATTCCCAAGCACCACATAAACCAAGCATGGTGGTGCATGCCTGTAGTTCTAGCACTCAGGAGACTGAAGCAGGCAGATTGTCCTGAATCTATGGCCAGCCTGGGTTACATAGTGAGCCCAGGACAAGCCTGGACCACAGAGCAAGAGCTTGTCTTTAAAAAAATAATAATAGAAAGTATGAAAAGAGCAAAACACTTCATGTTTCTGAGCCACAGGTTTCTTAAGGAAAGAAGTAAAGAAAGAAATGTATGTTTTTAGAAGTATAGACTGTAGTAGAAATTCTTGTCAGAGTGCCTAGGAGACAATAGCTGCTCAATGAAGAGCAGATATAATACAACACTGTAGTATTGACCCAAATTTTGTCTATACCACCCAGAAGCTGTTACTTTTAGGACAAGATGTTGTATTAGTCATCACAGTTCTGCTGACTGCCCTGACATTTGATGGCTGCTTAATGCCCCTTGGTTGCGGTAGTTTAGTCAGGTGGCTCACTGAAAACATACGTTTCTCTTCCTGACTCCTTAGCTTGGGCTTTCCTTCAGGGTAATCTATAGTGTCTTCACAAAAAGACTTTCTAAACTTACCTGTGCATATCTACTCATCATCTGGATGAGTTTGTTCAATCTAGAAACATTAAATCTGATTCTACACCTTGCTTGACAAATCTTCTCTCATTCCCACCCTGATTTTAACCCAATCCTGGGGTCCAGGCCCAGGTTCCATCCTCCCTTCCTATGAAGACTTGCCACCACACTGTTCTTCCAGAAATTGTCAATTTCTCTACACATCTGTAGCACTTATTTTGGATGTTGATGTAATAGCTTGTGTTGTTTGAGCTGTCTCTTGTCAGTTGTGTGTTTCCGAGCTCCTTTAAGGCACGAGGTACATCTCATATCATCTTTCATCCATTCTGAGATGTGTTTCTTTCTCATTTTGGCATCCCTGAAATTGGAATGCATTTTACAATCAATGGAGATTCAAAATTATTATAGGCTCAAATCCTAGTGAGCCCCTGTTGAAAGTATTTAAATTTGTTTCTCTCAGAAACCACCAACCGGAAATCCCTTTCAATCAATTTTGTAGTGTCCAGTCAGAGCACAAAGATGAGTGAGCACCACCTTTCAATTTCCAGGTGGGATTTCCCTTCCCTCTTTTGCCCCAGGCCAAGGTTGAGGCAGGCCACTTCCTTTGTCCTTTCCTGTTTATCCTGTTTATCCTGTTTATTTCTTGTTTACCATCACATCAAGTGTAGAGTACATGTTTCAACTAAATGGAGCTTTTGATCTCGCCCTCATGTTGAGAACTTTTCTCCCTAGTAGTAAATAAAATAACCAGGCATTTAAAAAAAAATGGTGGCCTCTTACAGTTAACACATTACTTGGTATTACTCAAGTATTTAACAATGTTACTTGGAAGTTTGATACATATGTACTCAATTAGTTAGATTCACTTGGAATGCTCTACCTTCGTATTCTACAACCTTCCTTTTTTGTCAAATTTATCCTCTTTTATCAATTTTATAAAGTAGATATGAATTAAAGGCTAGAGCTACCATGAAATAATACAGGTTCTTTTGCAGTCTTTGAAATCAGAGTTCTAGAACTTGCATCTTACTGTATTTTTTTTAATTCTTAGTACAAGATCTTTAGGCATCAAATTTAATTTCTTTAAACTTCAATTTATTCATCTGCAAAATTGCAGTGGCAGTGATATTCTGGAGGAATGGCATAAAGATTAAATTACAAAATTTTGGATTCAGTCTAGCTCTACAGTCAATGTAATATTCATGGTCTGCTTTTATCAGATAATATACACAAATACTCTATGCACCTCAAGATCTTACTATGTGTCAGCCAATAATTGGTGTCTCGGTTTCTCCAAAGAACAACTAAGGCTGTTTTAGCACGGACTTGGATGATTTAAAACACTCAACAAATTTCACAACACTCTCACATTTATGTGCATTCTCCTACCATCTCCACCTCAGGCCTGTGAAAACACTACTACTGTTTACTCTCAGTTTTGTAAAGTAATGTAAACTGTGAACACCGTAGGCATTGTCTGAGCCCAGCCTCAATTGTTAACAGCTGGTGTCGTCCGAAGGAGGCTTCCAGCTCAGGTCTGCCTGAGATGGGAGGCTGAGAGCTTCATCATTCACCTCCTGCCAACCGGAAGTAACTGTGTAATGCGCCTCGCAGTTTTAAAAGCTTTTTCCGCTCCACGCAGACTCTGAGCTTGTGCACTTTGTCAAACACTGGCACAAAAGCGAGCACTGAAAGTGACATGGACTCATTTTTCTATGTGGGAAATGGATGGTGTAAAAAATATGGTTGCAGAATGTATGGATATGATTTAAATGGGAATTCAGCAAGTCAAAGAAAATGAGAAAGTGGTGAAAGGCAAATGTGAAGTAGAAAGGTTTTGTTTTTCATGAGCTTTAATACCAAATGGTCGATCTGAAATCCTTTCACTTTGTCACATCAATTGTGGGCAATAGCTGCACGTCCGTTTAAGGGGTCTCTTTATATTTTAAGTCATGATAAAATTTCAGCAGATGTTTTGTTCAGTAAATGGTGCCATTCTTCCATGATTAAATGATTCCTCAGTCGCCTAGCATCTTCTAAACACAACAAAGAAGAATGATTGCTGGAAATGTCTTGTCCATTGTATCACAACCTTAAGAACAATAATAGGGCACATTAGTAGTTACCCTCTTAGAATTTATTCAGGAAAAAGAAAGCATTAGTAGGTAATCAGCAAGTTCTCTAAACTCTTGAGTTTCAGCATCAGTACAAACCTTTAAAGTCTCCATTATTTTATAATAATAAAAGCTTTAAAATGCTATGCTTTCCTGTGGATACAGTGATAGTAACAATTGAAGAAGTAGTGGTTTTGAATGTGCATCACTATTTAGGAGCCTGTGTTATGAGAAAACTGGATCATCACAGATAATTTGGAAACCTTGCTTAGTAAGGTTAAAATTGACCACCAAATAAAGTTATGTTAGTAGATGAAGGAACTATTATCTCCTAAAACTCTAATTTGATGATTTCATTTACTTACTTTATAATTAATTTACTTAGCCCATTTTGATTGAGCATCTATTTGCTCTAGAAGAGAATCATAGTGAAGGAAAGACAAAAAGGCACCAGGTGGTAAGACCCACGCCTTACACAGATCAACTGGCAAGAAAACATCCGGTAGTAATGAACATTCTGTAGATAAAAGCAGAGAGGGGCCAAGGGACAGGAGTTACTTACTATTCCTTCGCTGACCACTTGTAGGTAAGTATCTTATGAAACACGAAATAAATGAACCATAACTTGTCCACTCTGAACTTCAAGTCTAATAATTTACTGCACACATACAACAATAACATAAGGGTAGGCTAGCACTGAAAGAAGAAAACTGAGAAATCACTTGCAAATTTGAGGATGAGGAGAGGAAATTTTTTTAGAAATACAGTCCTGTATATGAATCTCAAAAAACTGGCAGAAATCCATAGGTGCCTGCCCAATGGTCTGGAAATGAGAAAACACATTCCACAAAAATTGATGAATATGAGCCAAGAAACAAGTTAGGACATCTTGGGGTGTAGAGCAGCCTGCTCTGTAGTGTGGAGCACAGGGAGCAAATTTTGACATTTTATTTTATTGTTCTGCTTGACTGTGTTGCCAGATACAAATACCCACCCCCAGAGACAACTATGTCAAAATTCAAACCAAGTGACAGCTTCATGGATTCAACAACACTGTCTAAACTTGAACAGGTATTCTTACTAATGACAGAATTTCTGCTTCTACTCGATTCCTATAATGATTTACTTGTTACATAGCTGCTACAACAGTGATGTTATAGTAGATATGACAACAGCACAATTTTTCTGTAAATACTTCAGGCTTTGCAAGTCCACAGCTACTCAATTCCATAGTCATAGCATGAAAACAACACAGAAATAAATAGGTGTGGCTGTTTGCCCATAAAACTTCATTCACAAAAACAAGAAGACATCCCTCCAGCCTCTGAAATTGACAACAAACTTATGCAAAACTTATGCAAATCCTTATTTATTTATTTATGGTGCAGTTAATGCTATACAATGAACACATAATCGAAACTAGTAAGCTAAACGAATATATGGCATTATCTTTAAGAAAGTGTTTCCCCTATTTTCTGAGCTCTACCATTAGCTATAATAACCAGTCATCAATAGCCAATTCAATTGGCACGCTGTTGATCTGACTCAGCTAGAACATCTGCTAAATAGTTAGACTGAATATTTTTATAACCTAGTCATTTCTAATATATTAACAATAATTATTTATGTAACTACATGATAAATTCAATGATTTATCCAAAAACCTTTTGGTATTATTTGGCCCAAAGTGTATGCTCTTTTGTTTGCTTTTCCCTGTAAATTCAAGTATTGAGAATTTTGAAAGATAATTGAGACTTCTGGATAGCTTATCATCATAACTTATGAATGTTTCCTTCAACTCATGTTTAATAAATGTGTAGACAATCTGATGAATAATGTTGGTGATGGGTGGAGGACAGAGCACAGGACCAGGGAAACTAAGGTAAAGCTGAGGAAACAGGGAGACATTGTCAGAAAAAGAAGTCTTCCTGAAAGATGGACAGAGATGTCCTGGAACAGGAGCCATAGGACCGGAAGCCACGTTGGCCAACCAGAACAGGGCAAGGAAAAGCAATAAGCTGCAACAGTGTCCAGGCAAACAAGCTAAATGGTTCGTCAGTCAGCGTGAAGCAGGCAGAAGATGGCTTGAGGAGTTAGGAGACAGAGATATCAGATGTCGAGGCTGTCGTCTCTCAGCAGGATGATAAGATGGCGCATTTGACAGTGGCAAAGGATCGTGTAAATAAGACCAAGGCTTAATAGAAAATAACTGCCATGAGCAAAAACTGATTTACTGGAATGGCCAAAAAAATCTAAATGGCTTCTTTAGGGGGTTGACCAGGATCTTTTTCTCTTTCCATTTTTAGGGGGAAAAGAACTTGGCAACTTTTTAAGATGCTAAGAAATGTCTCAGATCCAAACAAGAAATGGGATAAAGATACTCTGTGTGAGGTTATTTTTGTGGAAAGAATTTTTAGGGGTAGGATTTTAATTTTTCTCAATGAAGTGAAACAATGTTAATTTGAGTAAAAATACGATAATTATTTATGTATCTCTTAACAATCTACCTAAAACTTCAATATGTTTGTAATATAAACATCCAAGAAAAAATTATCATTTTAATGGAGTAAATTTTAATGAAAAAAATATACACAAATGACTTCTGAATAATTTTTATTACTTACACTATATTTTAAGTACATAAAATGTGACAGTAATTGCCTCTCTAAAATTGAGATCCAGCAGAGGAAACAAAAAGAATTCACTCTGTCAAACCAAAGCCCTGAAAAAGTTAAAAACGTTGTATAACTGCTTTGATTTTTTTTAATGCTGATGATACAGAATGTTCACATAATGCCCGGGGAAGACAATGTGAGATTTTCAGATATTCGACTGAAAATTCCTTGACTTAAAGGGGGAAAAAAGCATGTATTCTTAAATTGCATTTCTTATTTTTTAAGTATTAAATTAAGAATTTATTGGAAGTTTTTTAAAAATTCAGTTCACAAGACCATTTATACTAGAAGGGGATTTTTTGCTCGTATTTCTCCAAAATGTCATTTGCATTTTGAAGAGCTTACTATCTAAGGGATTGAAACTTGACTTTAATTTAGGGTCCTGGTCCATCACATCCTCCACCATGGTGCCTCATGTGGTGTGAGCTTAGGTGACGCCAGAGGTCAGTTCGACAAGAAAGAGAACAGCAAATGAATTCATTGATTCCTTTGTCACCCATGGACTGGTCGCCACCAACAAACCTGCAACTTGATTCTACCAGGACTCTTCTGTCCCGCGCATGACATCACTTTATAGCTGGGCTCCTCTGTGTCACTCCAGGACTCAGGAAATACTCCTGACCCTCACCCTGAGTCAAGGCTACAGACAACACACAGAGCTTTCGTGTGCACAAGTGTTTCTATTTTATGCATTTGGACTATTCCACAAGCTAGCTCATCTCAATATTGTCAGACCTCTCAATATTAATCACCCTAGAGGAGGTATAGCGGAAGCTTATGATGGTTGAATTTGCATTGTCCTAATGATTAAAGACTCTGAGAATCTCCCCCTGGCTTGGTTTCCATCAACATATCTACAACTTACTTACCTCTCCTATTTTCCATCATTTCTGATATTGCTTTCATATATTAATGTATTTACCTCTCACATACCACAAAATCCACAACACATTGTTACATTTTGCCTAAATAATCAATTAGCTTAGAAAGCTATTAACAATGGAAGAATTTTTCTTTATTTTCATTCTTTCTTTTAACGTCTTTCACTGAACTTTTTGTAACATTTACTGAAATGCAGACAGCTGGCAATGAATTCTACTAACCATGGTTGGGTAGAAAAGTATTTAGTTGCCTTAAGTTTTAAAAAGGCTTTTTTTTTTTTTTTGTCAGCACAATAAACTCGGTTGATTAAATTAACGTTTAGTCTTTTACAGTGTTCCTTTGTTGTCATCTGCTTTACATAGTTTCTGAAAAGAAATTTATGGCATTCTTATGTTGCTGTTGTGGTACTCGTTGTTCTGAAAAAGAAAAACAAAAACTTGCCCTCATCTCCATATGACTTTTTGAGCAAGCCTGTGCTTCTTGTTGTAACCCCAGCAGGAGATGACCTACGCACCAGTGTACCACACTGGCCCTCAACAAATCCTCTCTCTTTTCTCAAGAGTAGACTTTTATTTTTTTGCTTCTACAACCTCAATGAAAATAGAAATTGTTGTGGGTTCACTTTCAAGCAGGCTCACTTCTTGCTTCACCCATGAGGCTATTGCAGAATCTAAATCCAAAACTTGAATAGAACCCTGAGGCAGGTGTGTTGTAAGAAAGGTGGTATTAAACAACTCCTGCTCAAATCAGTGCCATGACAAACCATTGCACTTATTTTATCTTCAAATATGTTAATGACATTGTTTAAAAAAAAGCTTTTGTGAGCAAGTACTTTTTAAAGAGTTGGGTATGTCAGAGAGCTTTCATGACTTCGCTGACAGCACTATCATAATGCTCATTGTATCACATACAAAGTTAAGGTTAGATTGCAGTCAACAGTGGGCACAAACTTCCATTGTGTTAATTTTACCTTTGGCCTTCTTATCATTGTACCTTCCAGTGTTCCTTGATGACTACTGTAAGGATCATAGACCTTTTTCCAATAATCTTGCACTTGCTCTTTATGTAAATTTAAAAAGTGGATAACAAGCAAATACATTAAAATCTGCATTTGTGATTTCAGTATTACTATAAGCCAGCACAAATCTTATTTTTTCAGCATAAAATTTTAGAAGGCACATTGAGATTTTTGAATAAAAATCATTATACATTAACATTTTACCCCTTTTATCTGACTTTCTGGGAAAAAAAGTAATTTCTGAATAGTCTTTCTTCATTATTTTCCTCTCTTCTTGGCTTGTGTCCTAGGTCAAAGGTCATTTCAGTCATATACTTATCATCACATCAAAGCTTCTCATTTGCTATCTTTCACATACCCAGCAAAAATATAATTCTCTGAGTAAATGTCGAAAGAAAAAATACAGGGCGGCCTTTGTGCCATTTTCTGTTGCTGTGTTTATTTTTGTTTTGAGACAGGGTCTTAGTCTGTAGTCCAAACTGGTCCTGAACTCACTATGTAGCCAAGGATGGCCTCAAATTCATAGCAATCCTCCTGCCTCAGCCTCCTGAGTGCTGGGATTATGTGGGTGATGGGGATAAAGAATAAAGAGGTCTCCAGGCTGGGCTACTGAGCAAGACTACATCTCAAAAAAAAAAATAAAAAAGCATAAGGTGATCTCTTAAAAAAATATGATGTGAAATTTTTAATTCTTTTCATATATCCATCATATCAACAAAATTTCTACTTTTTATTTCTACTTTTTATTAAGATCTGAAGATCCTTCTAAATAAGTACAGAACAGTTTCAAATAGCCTTTTCATTTTGATAGCTGGGAAACGTTGGCCACACTTTAAAACTGTGATTCAGCTTGCCTTTTCTAGAAAATATAATATTTGTACCTCCTGGAGAGATTGGTCTGCAAATTAAATGATACAAAGTTTGTCAAGTGTTAAGCAGGGCGAAATGTTATTGTAGTTTTGCTAAAATCATAGTTGAGAAAGAAAAAAAGGTGTGAATAAAAAAATGAACAAGTGTACAAAATGAGAGATATGGTGAGTGTGTAGCAGGAGAGCAGTGAGAGAAAAAGGGATTTCTCATTTGTTGACGTGAGAAAATAACGGAAGATACATAGGAAGTGGAAGAGAGCCCTATAGGACCACGATCAAAGAGATGATGAGTGTTTACATAGAAATTCATGATCTAAACAACACATTTTCCATTGGCGCCTCCCGCTACTACCCCTGCCTTGAACACTCTTGTCCCATCCTTCTCGTCATTTCCTGAAGCAACTCTGAAGACCTTGTTCAGCTGCCCTGTTGTGGCTGCCTCGATGTCCTGAACCAATCCAGAACATTCACTTTTCCTGGTCATTTTGACTTTGAGGAGAGCCCAAAGTCTCCTAGCCCCAGATCTGGTGAGCAAAGGGCGTTAGAACACACCGTAATGCTATTTGGCAGAAAACTGCAATCTGTTTATGGTTTGTTTCTGCTATGGTATGCTTGCTTTGTGTTCTTTTATTTGAAATTGCATCTCACTGTCTTGTCCAGCCTGGTTTCACCCTGCCAAGCTCAGGTCACCCTCCCGCGTGCGCAGCAATTCTAGAAATTACTGGCTACGTGCATACATCTCGTGTCTACTGTGCTCTGTACACATTTCTACACCGACGCCTTCCTTTCTGTCTCAGTTACTTTTTCGTTGCTGTGACTCAATACCCGACACCCGAAAACTGAGGGATGGAAAGGTTTATTTTAGCTCACAGTCTTGAAGGTCATAGTCCATTCAAGGGTGGCCGGCAAAATCGAAGTACGTGGCAGAGAGAGAGGCGGAGGCAGCTTCCCCGAACCAATGGGAAGACAAGCTGAGGCTAGTTGAGACTAGTCCCATCTTCCAGGCAGGCAGGTGCAGCCTATGTATCCTTCCATGTCTCCGCCCAGTAACCAGTCCCTCCGGCACCCAGGTGTGGCCACTACACACTGTTAATCCTAACTGCGATCCACCCCTCCAGACCAGACCCCAATCCACCAACGTCACATGGTTCCATTAAAATACATGAGACTTTTGGGGGACACTCCAGATCCTAACCACAACACTTTCTTAACTTGTTTCAAGTCATGTGTAAGTATTCAGCGACACTCCCTTATTCTCTGTCATCTACTATTTCAATGCTGAGAATTTTTTTTATTTGTTTGAAGTGCATTTCTAACCTTTCAGAAATACTATTTTATTCTTGTTATCTACTATTTGGATGCTAAGACTTTTTTGGTTTCAAGTGTATTTGTAATTACCTCTTGATATTATTCTACTAACGTGTTTTGAGCACTTTGTCATATAACCTAACATCTCTATCATATTTCTGTGGACAACTATTGTCTTTTTTTCAGTTGCCCTCCTGGTTTTTGGTATAACGAGTGATTTGTTGTTGTTGTTGTTGTTATTTTGGTCTGTTTTTATGCAACACGGCCATCTGTTCATGGTAGTAGACCACAGGTCTTAAACTTTCTGGTGAAGCTGGCTACCTCTGATATAAAACTGGCATGGGTAGAAGGACCACTCTTCTGTCATTACCGAGTAGGGGCAGAGGCCTGGGTTCCCCACAAACTTCCCTCAACACAGTCAGGGTAAGTTCTCTGTTACTGCTATATGAGCACAAGGATTCTCACACCTACTAGGCCTCCTCTTACAGCCCCCTGGCTGGGAGGAGCTGCAGTGCTTCATTAGTGACCCGCATTTGTGTAACCTCCACAGGTATGGCCACCTGCTGTTGAGAAGCAGAGAAAATACTCATACTGCCCCGC
The DNA here is from genome assembly GCA_004027205.1 of Ctenodactylus gundi. Lineage (NCBI taxonomy): Eukaryota > Metazoa > Chordata > Mammalia > Rodentia > Ctenodactylidae > Ctenodactylus > Ctenodactylus gundi. The sequence continues at coordinate 206,150 of PVKB01001882.1, read as the reverse complement.
CTCCAAAAACACCCCAGTGAGTAGGCGTTACTGCCAGGTGAGGGAAACTGTCCAACACCTCCATAGACCCACCAATCACTCAGAAAAGAGTGTCAGGGCTTGCTACTGTCATGACATGATGGGATGGCCTTCCCTGGTACCACCCTGGAGGCATGTTGTGACATCCTGCTGCAACCTTTAGCGATAGAAATCTACACAGAAGCTGCTCCAATCTCCCATTCACCTTTGCTGATACAAGTGCAGGCAATGCTACAATATTTTCTATGGGTTTGTTTATTTTTTTCATTTTTATTAGTGCATATTTGGGATACACAACGATTACAATAAACTCGAGAATTTTGTGTGCATATTTTTTCCCTGTAGTAGTCATTTCCTGAAAGTTTTCTGTATTGCTAGGTTATCCCTTTCGTGGTATCTGAAAAGGGAGAGAAAACTTCTGTTAAGATCCTTTTTGCAAGAAAAGGGAAGTATTTCTGGGGTTCTGGCTCCTCTAGCATCTAGTCTGGAATATTTAATGCAAAAAGAAAAAAAATCAGAAAACTCACCACCATCTTGTTTTTGGTTCCAGTCTCTATTTGTTCTGTTTTCTTTTTTCCAACTTTCAATGTCTCCTTGTTATATGAAATTCCTAGGTGATTTTAGATATAATTAGTAAGAGGAAAAGTACCCAAATTCATCTTCTAACAGCATTATTCTATCACTGCTTTTTTTTTTTTTTTGCAAATTCTAGCTCTAATTCCCAGCTATCACTCACTGCCAATTCATGGGGGTGGAGGTTATGGATAGTCTCTGTCTTACCTCCTAAAATCTAGGAACTCAGGGGATGTCAAGGACCGTGAGGAGTTTGGTGACCTGGGGCTCTTTCTCTCAAGGCAAAATCCATACAAGTTTTCTCTAGGACTTTCTTCTCTGATTTGGTTATGTAGAGAAATGTCAGTGATGCTTCTGGCAAAGCAGATACTCACGGGAAGAGTCCCTTCTTTTTGCAGGTATTTGCAAATCTTTCAGCTATGTGCCTGAGGCTTCCAATTTTTTAACTTTGGGAATGAAAAGCACCCCTTTTTACCTTCAGGAGCACTGGCCTTGTCTTAGTTGCTTTTCAATTGCTGGGACAGAAACCCAACGTATTGGGGGAGGAAATGTTTATTTTAACTCACAATTTCAGAGCGTCCCAGTCCGTTCATGGAGAGTTGGCAATGGGGAAGGACATGGCAGAGGTAGAGGTAGTGGCAGCTCCTCATGGCATAGCAAACAGGAAGCCAGCCAGCCAGGAAGGGGGGACTAGTATATACCCTCCCAGGTCCTGTCCCAGAGTGATCTATCTCTTCTGGGTCAAGCATCAGCATCTCTCCCCTTTGCGTCAAGCCATCTGATTCTTCTGGTGAAGCCCCACTGCTCAGTAGCAAATGGTTCGATTGGTATCCTATCATATCCAAACATATGAGGCCTTTCGGGCCACAACAGGCCTCCTAGAAGATGAGACTATTTTTCCCTCCAAATAATATTATTTGTTCTGAAGCGGGTGTCACCACATCACAGCAATGGAAGGTAACTTTGGTCCCAAAGCTAGCAGTTCTGCAACTACAGAGTGGAAGGCACTGAGTACCTTTGTTCTCGCAGATGAAACAGAAAGAGAAGATCATCTTGGCTCCTTGAAACCATCATACTCAAATGCAAACTGCAAGGTGGGTTGCCAACTTGTGAAGATCTTTGTCCCAAAATTGGTTTTCTTCTAAAAACAAGTCTATATCCACCATTAGGAAGATTTACGGGAACATGTCCAGTAGAGCAGTAGCTGAATCAAGTGGAATTTCTCTAGCCAGGAAAGGGGTGAGCCTCTGAAAAATGGTGGGGAGGGCATAGACTGCCATTGATTCCTCCAAACCCATGTATCTTATATGGAACTCAGGTATATATAAATCTGAAAAATATTAATAAATAAAATGGTAGGAATCACTCACCTAGAAAAAAATTGATTTAATGGAGCAAGAGGCCCCAGGAGGGGAAGGAAAAAGATTGCAATGTTAGCATGATAGATATGTGCACAAAATTCAATGTAACCATTGTGTATAAGCACGAATAAAATGAGTGGAAAAAATAAAGACTTATAAAACACAAAGGAAAGGAAGGAGTTTAATATTGTCTTTGATTGAGAAATATGTAGCCTGAACTTGTCAAAACCCATGGGAGTAACTGACTTATTAAAGTGGATACTCATGTGAAATCCTTATAGTCTCAGTCTTTATGCTATTTAATTTTGAAAATTCATATGTAAAAGATTTTTAATATGCATTCTTTGTCACTGACTTAAATAGGACTCCTCATTTGTTCAATTTCATTAACTTTCTATTCCTTACAATTGAGGTATATGAACTGAATAAGCTGTAATTCTTTCTCCTGACCCACTAGGGTATGTCTTTCTCTCTTGCAATTAATAAATAACAATCACTATCAAGACTTTCCTAATTTGAGGAATAAAAAATATTATTATTCTCACTGCTTATCTTTTCACCTAATGAGGCAGTTTCATTTTCTTTTAGTTTCAGTGAAATTTACGGTCCCAGTAGCAGTAAAACATTATAGTCAAGAGTTTAATTGAAATGAAAATGAAATATATAAAGTATAGCCTGGAAGATGCACACATGGGTAGTACAAAGAGAATTGAAATAACAAACATAGACATTATGATAGTTTAGTAATTATTTTCAGGATAATTTGCATATCAATCATATAATATCAGGTCTAGTGGATGCTTCCCATCTCTTCCATTATAATGTCATTTCTGTATGTCTTCTTAAATGTACTGATGCTTAATTCATAGTATCTAAGAATTAATCACATGAAAAGGCAACCAATGATGGTAATATCTAGCCATTCTGAATCAAAAATATGTACTTAACAGACAGAGATGCTACCTTTTTATATCACCCATAGAAGATGCCATGACATTCATGGAAAATCTAACCAGGATAATTGTACAGGTAACCCCACACCTGAGAATAGTAATAGAGAGTGGCTGGAGAAGCTCTCCCAAAACAGGAGGGAGAGAAACACTTCACCAAGGCCTTACCCGATGTGAAGAAAGGGCAGTAGCTCAATCCAAGTACCTTCCTTTCTGTTTCATCTAAGAAGAAAGGAGCTTGAATGCCTGTTCAGAGATCAGGACACAGTCTCACTAAAAACTAGAACCTGCAGAAATACACAATAGTGCCCTTCCTGCCACACACATTAGTATGTCTTCAGGAATTTATATGTGGACTCTACCTAAAGAGACACAAGGATATACATTTTATTTTAAAATAATAATTATGGAGAAAAACAAAGAAAAGAGAGAAGGCAAAAATACATGAACACTGTAGAAAAATGGAGTCTAGTAACAACAGAATAAAAAAAAAATCAGCCTATCGCCTCACCAGATTAACATGAAACCTCACAGAAAAGGCCTGTTAGTGTCAGTGCCTGCTTCCTGACACACTACATGTGGCTGCCAAGAAAAACTACAAGGCATATAAAGAGCAATTTGAAAGAAATCTAAAGAGACAAGCAAGTGTCAGACCCACAGCCAGATAGGATACGGATTTTGAAATCACCAGACAGCTTAGGACAACTTTGTTAATATCCTCTGAGCTACAATGGGAAAAGTAGAGAAAATTAAAAAATGATGAGTAATAGATGCACTGTGACAAAATCTCAAGTATTAACAGCATAGTGAGATACCACTGAACACCCCTCATCACAGCCAAAACTCTGACGCTGACACCATCACCTGCTGTCAGAAGCCGTGGGAGCAAAGGTAGCTTTCATCTGTCGTGAGTGAGGGGTAAAAATGGTTCGGCCACTTTGGAAGATGCTCGGGACATTGCTCGTTCCTTTGTGATAAAGAAAGATAAATTTCACTCATTTGCAGGAAAATGGATGCATGTTGAGAGTGTTGTGCTTAGTGATGTGAATCAGACCTAGAAGATTAAATACTGCATGATCTCTTTAAAATAAGAATCCCAGAGTACAAATAAGTATTAGAGCCAAATAGTAAGATGGTAGGAATCTGGGAGATAGATTTGCGCACAGGGGGAGGGATGGGGATTGCTGGGAGGGGTCTGTCTTTGTTACTTATTCATTGCTATGATGGAAGATCCAATATCCACAACTTAACGGAGGAAAAATTTATTTTACTTAACAATCTTAGAAGGTCTCACACAGTCCACTCATGGGCAAGTGGCAACTTCGGAAGCACATGGCAGAAGCTAGAGAGCGGCTCACAGCCTTAAGACAGAAAGTCAAGGGAGTAAGGCCAAGGCTAGAGCTTACCCAGGAAAAGCCCCAACAAAATTTTTTCTCTCTTCTTTTACTTGGTTCAATCTACCACACACCAAGGGTGGGTACCCCTTCGTCACCTCCTGGCATTATTAGTCAATAACACACTGAATGCTCTGCCCTGGGCACCCTCCAATCTCAACAACTTGACACAATCCCTCCAGGTCAAACCGCAAGCATCTGCCCCTTCTAGCCAGACCTAACCTCCCAACAGCTCACGGTTCCACAGTCATCCCACTACATCCAAGTACATGAGGCTTTCAGGAGACACTTCAGACTCAAACTGTAGCAGGCGTCAATTGGGAGGGGGAATAAATGTAAAATTAATGCAATACAAGAGTGCACAGATTCCTCAAGTTTAATGTAACTGCTGTAGATAAGAACTATATTCTAATAAAAATAATAACTCCTGGGTGGAAAAAAGAATTAAGCACATACTTTCCAGATGATACAGCTGTTGTGTTCCTTGGTATCTACTCAAAGGAGTTGAAAACTTGCTCACCAGAGAACTTACCCATGCATGACTGTGGCAGCTTTCTTCATAACTGCCAAAAGTTAGACATCGTGATGTCTGGACATAATGATCTTCAGTAGGTAAATGGGTAAATAAGCTGGCGTATTTAGACAATGGGCTAGTACTTGGCTAAAAACAAACTATTCAGTCACAAAAGGATATGGAGGAAATTTAAGTGTATATTACTGAATGAAAGAAGTTAATCACAAATGCAAAACACTGCATGAGTTCACCAATATGACAGTCTGAGGAAGTCAAAACTACAAAGCAGTGAAAAAAATCAGTGATCTGAGCTGGGGAGATGACATAATGGTTAAAGCGCTTCCCTTGCAAGCACAAGGTCAAGTTTTATTCCCCAGCACCACATAAAGCCAGGTGTGGTGGAGTATGCCAGTAATCCCAGCACTTGGGAGGCTGAGGCCAGAGAACTGCCATGAGTACAAGGCCAGCCTGGGCTACATTGTGAGTTCAGGACCAGTCTGGGCTCAAAAAAAAAAAAAAATCAGTGATTACCACAGGCTAGATGACCAACTAGGCAATGCACGGAGGATTTTTTAGGACAGGGATCTATTCAGGGTGATGGTATCATATCGAATACTTGTAATTATGAATTAGTCAAAATCCACAAAATATAGGATCTCGGGATGCACTGTAATATAAGCTCTGCACTGGAGAGATATTGCTGTATCGGTGAAAGGTCGTCACTCACAATGATGCGGCACTGGGGTCGCAGTGTTGTGGAGAAACCATACCTGCATGCACAGAGGAAGGTATTTTCTAGATTTTCTGCTCAATTTTGCTGTTACCTAAAACTGGCCTAAAATAAATTCTATTTTAAAAATTTCTTCGGGGAGATATAAAATAATCTATTCAGAAATCCAATCTACCTTCAGAGAAAAAGATTGTCAGGCACGGAAAAAATGAATTCTCATATTTTTCTCATTCTTAAGTAGTCTCATAAGCAACTCTTCTAATTAATAATAACAACAAATTGAATTCCTTTACCATAAGGACTTGTGTAATTATAATGTTATTTCAGAGTATACTTCAACTCATTATGAGCGTGCATTGGCAACTAATGCCACCAGGAAAAATAAAAAATAACTGGGGATTGAGCCTAGTGCCTTCACACTGAGCTACATTCTCTGCCCTTTTCTTAATTTTTTTCTTTTTTTCTTTTTCTTTCTTTTCTTTTCTTTTCTTTCTTTCTTTCTTTTTTTTTTTTTAGAGGCGGAGACAAAGCTCACCAAGTTGCTAAGTTTCCAGGCTGGGCATAAATTCATGATTTTCCTGCCTTAAGCTCCCAGAGTGGTCTGATTAGAGATAAGTGTCACCATGCCCAGGCTAAAAATAAATTTTTGAAGAAATATGATTATATGAAACATACATATTATATGTATTTCTTACATGTGAAGGTCAGAAGTGCATTTCCACAGCTCTATGTGAGATGTGAGGATGTCAGGATTTGGCCAAGGCTCGGGTTACCTACAATCATCTACATTTTATTGCCATAGTTGGTAAATTTTCCAGGCTCCAGAGAGGTGGATCTGAGCTGGCTACTCACATTCTTAGCTCACTTTAGAACCATGAGGACCACAGAAATCACAGTGGGATTTAGGGTAGCTTTTCCTTCCAGGAACAAGTGAAGAACCTAAAAGTGTCTTCTTCCTTTTCCTTTATTGTGTTCAGCATCAAAAATCTTAGTGACAAGGCACAAATTATAATAGCAGAACTGAGGACACTTAGGAAATTGAATTAATGAAAGTAGGCACAAATTATAATAGCAGAACTGAGGACACTTAGGAAATTGAATTAATGAAAGTAGAAACTGTGATCCACTCTGAAGGGTCCATGCAAATAGCTGTGGTGCAGAGATGGGAAGCAACATCACGGAGTTCCCTGGCACCTTCTTAAATTCACACTTCTGAGCCCTGAATCTCAGAGATCCTGCTTGAGCTGTGTCTTGAGAACTCCCATGGGGATGCTGATGGCAGCCTGGGAGCAGGAAGTTGGATGGAGCAGGCCGGTGACTTAGATGATTCTCTGAGAAAGATAATTGAAGAAACAAATGCACTAATGTCCATGAGACTTCATCAGCTTCTTACTGTAAATGGAAAGGCAAGAGACAAGGAAGAAAAAAACCCTGATCACACAGTGAAATTCAGAACCAAAATTCTCAATAAAAGCACTAAAAAAAAAAAGAAAAAAGAAAAAACAACAAAAGAAAAGACACATTTTAACAATAAAACAATAAGGGTGGAAGCTCCATACTAATAGCTAATACATATATATATATATATATATATATATATATATATATATATATATATATATTATATAAATACACAATAAAAGTATGTATAGAGAATATATAATGATGCACAATATACAAATAATGTAACGTATGTAAATATGCATATGGCAATATTCTAAGTTGGGTACTCTTCTGAAGGCCTTACATTGCTCAGCTATTGGTCCTCGCGCTGCTGCAAGCTCATTACTCTCATCATCTCTAATTTCCAGATAAGAAAAGCATGAAAAGCATGGCTGACTTCCCAAGGTTGTCTAGCTGGCAAGTGATAGAAGTAAGATAAGAAATGCTACGTCAGGGGAGCAAATGTCTTTAGAAGGCCCTGACAGTCTGTGAACCCCAGCAGTGTGAGACTACTTCCTGTGAAAGGCAGAAAGTTGAAAGTCAAATTTGAATTGAGTCAGCTGCTAGGGGCATTTGTAGGTATGAAGACATTAGTGAGAGTTAGGTCAGGAACACGATGGAGAGAAAATAGGTAAAGATTAAAGAGAAGTTCCAGAGCAGAGACGACACTAACAGAGTGTCACTTACAGGTCATGTAGCCAAGGCAACAAGATGTATCTGATGTGGATTTTATACCAGATAGCAGAAGGTATTTGGGCTAACATTGATACAAAGAAGTGTCTCTGCATTTTAGATTTATCCCAGCATGGGAAGAAGGCGTTCCCAAGCAGTTCCCAAAAGTTAGTGTTCAGGCGCTGAGTACAGAGGGCACTTAGGAAAACTAACTTTGGAGCCTTCCCAGCAGTCTGCAGGGATCTGCAGAACATATCTGCAGATCAGAGAGCGGCTTGATAACAAGAGACACAAAAACACCGAACACATCCACCTGAATGGTAGGATGGTGGGGTTGAGAAATTTAGACGTCTGCTCACACATCTTGTTCCTGGTGGTGGGAACGTTCTGACCCCACAAGCAAAGGAAGAGTTAAGGACTCCGGAAACAGCAGTCGTCAGTGACAGACTATTGGTAGATGAGCACTCAGCTTCCTGTCTCCTCACAGGTATACAGTTAGGGAAGCTCTACTCCGGCTTTCCTTGAACAGGCGCATCATAGTTCACATTCTTAAGTATCATAACAAATACTGAAATTAAATCCACACCGCATGTTTGATTACAGGAACTGCCCAATGGGCATAAACCAAAATTCTATTCCATGTTTAAATGGTACCTACTACTAAAAAGGTTTAAAACGAGCACTAGCAATGATTTTCATCTCCTCCCAGGCTTAAATGCTTTAATAAACAGGGTGTTAGGGGAATATCAAAGCTACTAACAAGATGTATTACATTTGGACCTTTTACATTTAACATACTTTCTTAGCCCAATATAAAATACACTACTTTCACCTTGTCCTTTTCATTGTGCAGCTTGTTAAATCAAGAAGTAAAGAAAAGAAAACTATGTGTCTGTGGGAGCTATTTCTCTCCAGCATTTAAATAGTCTTAGTGGTTCCCTCGCTGTTCTTTGGCACCACCTGGAAGGTTGTGCATCTCTCCCAGCTGGCTGCTGCTCAAGGTATCCTGGTTACAGGCATGAAGTACATCCTCAGTGTTTAGGGCAATTGAAAAACCTCCCGTCGGTGTGATTGTGAAGACAGCAAGCTTAAATATCCTAGGAAAGCTTTTTACAGTGCACCAAACAACTGATGTGCCTCAGCAAAGAGATTTACTCACTTTTCTTGATTGTAAAGATTGCAAAAATACAGCAAACTTGGAAAAAGTTTAAAAACTCAGAGCATTTCATAAATCCTTCAACGTGGCAAAAATAGAGGAAATCTTCCAACAAAAGAAATCATTAATGGTGTATTCAGTGGTGCATTTCCACCATTGCACGTTAATCCATGAAGCACAGTGTAACGGCCAAGGAGGCGTGATTCCTTAATAATGTTCAAACCTCTACCTACTAGTACATTCATGCTAATTAGCAAGTTAATGAGTCTGTAACTCGCTCCTGGAAATTAATCTGAAGAATTTGTACAAACGGTGACTAGGCTTAAACAATAGACTATCAGGAATTAAGCAAATACATCAACTTGAAGATTCTTAATTCCTCTTATAAGGATAATTATCTCTAAGTATTGCAAAATGTTATGCCATAAAGCTGCAAAAGCAGAATTCAACAGTTTCGTATTGTGAATCAAAATTGTATTGATCAAGAGAGAACAGATCATATGCCATAAGGAACATATTAAAAATTGTCAGGGGCTTCAGACAGAATGTCATTCATTTACGGCCACAAGAAGCCTGCCGCATGTTCCGGAGGATCTGCAGCTGTTGCAGGTATGGTCGGCCATGCTAGCCATTTCGTTGTGTTCGAGTCTGCAGACGAAGACACCCCTCCTTTAAATAACTAGTTTTTGCCTGTTCCTTAAGCATGTGCCAACAGCCAGAGTTCATTAGCCATGTCCATCTCACACATCGGGTAAAAGCAGCACCAGCTGGAGGCTGGGTCAGGCTGTCCCGATCTGCTCGGGCACACTGCGCACACGGAGATCTGCACACTTGGAACGCCAGTCCCGTTAGCTGACAGCACACCACAGTTTGTCCGACTCCATCTCCCCGGCTCGTCTTGTGCTGTCGATCTCAGTCCTTGTGCCGATACCACTCATGAGAGTGTGGGAGGGATGTGCCCAAAACCGCGGACGAAATCGCTCATCTCCCGACAACGCAAACACTTTGCTAAAATGGGCGCTCAGCTGAAAACCGCTCACTCTGTCCCAAGGGAACCATATTTTTGGTTTATCTCACAATGCTTGAATAATTTTTCAGATCTTTCTTGAATGGCTATCTCTGTAGAAAATATATGTGTCATTCATTTAGATTTTAAATTCAAAAAATTCTGAGAATGTTCTGGATTATTACACAATCAGCTGTGCTTCTGAAGACGATCGCCAGGTGCCGAGTTCTCCAGCTCTCTGTGGAGCCGGAGATACTGCTCCTTGCGATGCTTTCCAGACGGGACATCCTGTGATTAGGACAATAAAGACGGCCGCTGCCTTGGCAACCATCAAGTGTCAGAGTTCTGTGAGGACAGCAAGCCTAAATATCCTAGGAAAGCTTTTTACAGTGCACCAAACAAGTGATGTGCCTTAGCAAAGAGATTTACTCACTTTTCTTGATTGTAAAGATTGCAAAAATACAACAAACTTGGAAAAAGTTTAAATATTCAGAGCATTTCATAAATCCTTCAATGTGGCAGAGACAGAGAAAATCTCCCAACAAAAGAAATCATCAAATTCCAAAGTTTTAAAACAAAAGTTGCTTAACTATAAAAACTGAAATTAAAACACAAAGAGATAATATTAATTTCATGTCATAAAAGAACATGAATATATAAATAAGCTGCTAAAAATCTCCCCATACTATGTTTCAAATGACATATGACCTTTTAATGTCTTTATATTCAGAATTAACATACGCAAGTACTGTCTATTTACATGTGGCAGGGTTCTGAGTTGCTTTGTGGCGTATTGTTAGAAAGATAACATGGATTTTTCCTAAGAGCAACAGTGTTTTATGATAAGTTTACTTCACTCAAAATGTTATAGAAAGTTGTCACATTTATGATGAAAGAAATTTTCTTTTTGTAAAATAAAATTAAATTACACTGGATAAAATAATTCAAATAAGCCCTGTATGTTAAATTAATGTACAGGAATAAAGTAGCTTTTGATACACATACAAATAACCATTTAAAAGATATATTGTTGGAGATAAGCCCATTTCTCATGGAGAAATACTTTATATAATATATAGAAATATACTTTACAAAAAGTTTGAAAAACCTTTTCAAGGAAAACATTAAAATGTTTTCCCCAATATTTATTAGTATGGGTATGCATTATACAATGGTTACACTGAGCTTGAGGATTTTGTGCACATGTATGTTAGGACAATATTACAATTCCTTCTCCTCTCCCTTTTGGTCCCTCCTGCTCCCTCCCTTATCCCCCCCTCCCACTATCACACCCATTTCTTCTATAAAATGCTTGTATTCTGGGTTTCTCATATTAAAGAAACCATGTGACATCTTACCTTCTGAGTTTGACTCACTTCACTAGCATGATGGTTTCAAGTTGCATCCATTTACATACAAAAACCTTAAATGGATCTGTCTTTAGAGTAGTACTCTATTGTGTCATTGAAGGAGAAAAAAGAGACTTAAACAGAAAGACATTTTTTTTCAGATAATACACAGAAAGATGGTCTTTGAGATAGGATTATTAACACATCCTTAAAATCTTGGTTCTCTTTAATCAATTAGCAAATTTAGGAGGACACATCAAGCCTGTATGACCAACTGTGGTACTGGCCTTTATACCAACTATTGGACCAGTAGAAAATACTAGAGTCCAAAAACTGACCTAAGAAAGAAAGGAAATTGAATATACGACAGAGATGGTACTTCAAAATGCTAGAGTAAAAATATCAGAAAAGACATTTTCAAAAAGATAAAATTGGATCCTCACCTCATACCTGAGAAATAAAACTTAAAAATAAAACCATACAATAAAAAAACCAGAGACCAGAAAATGCTCTGTTCATGAATCAAATAAAGATGCAACAATAGAAATATCAATATATTTGACTACACAACATGTATGCATTATAAACAATATCACCATATTTTTATATTATATATATCAAGTCATAAAAGTACTTAAAACTTGCTCATTTCAAAAACATAACGATAGAGTGGGAGGAAATATTTGCAGCAAGTATGTGGCAAGAGAAAAAGTTTGTCCTCTGTTCTTGGTGACCTAGTCAAGAAATCTTTCTGAGATTTAACAAGTAATAAAGGAGGTTCAGGACAAAAACAAGGTTGCACCGAGGTCCACGTAGCGTAACTTTCTATATGAACCTTTGATATTGGTCTAGGCATCTCGGGTGGGTAGGTGTGAGAGCTTGCATTTGGAAAACTGCACCAGAGTGCCAAACTATCCCCCCAAAAGGTAGAAGGCTACCTGCTAGGGCCAGTAACAGTGGGAGAGACACGAGAAAATCTTGCCATGACATCACCACTCAATTTTTCAAGAGAATCCCTGATAAAATAATAGAACAGTGACTAGCTAATTGAATAGATTTTGTTTATGACCTTAAGATAGAAGTTGCTGGTGAGCCCGAGAACTTCACCTGTGTTGACTCTTGACCTCTGATTTTCATTCAGCCTCTCCCTTGCTAAAATGCTAGACTATGTCCTGCACCACGCAAGTCCACCGCAGAACGCATCTGCCTTCCTTTCTTGCCTTTCCGGGGCTCAGCCATGTATGGCTGCTACAGTTATGCAGTCACATGAAAACTTTAAAAACTGGGGGCTGGAGGAATAGCCCAGCAACTAAAGCACTTGCCTAGCAAGGGCAAAGCCCAGAGTCCAATTTCCCAGCACCACATAAGCTGGGCACGGTGCTATATTCCTGGATCCTAGCGCTGGAGAGGCTGAGACAGGAGGATTGTCCTGAGTCCAAGGTCAGCCTGGACTACATTGTGAGTTCAGAACCAGCCTGTACTACAGAGTAAGGCTGTCTAGAAATAAATAAAATTTTAAAATGTTTTTATTAAAAAGTGGGAAGTTTTGCTATATACACAAGGTGATCAAAACATAAACCGAATGTTTAAATTAGAATTTATTGGAGTAAAATAAATATAGCTTTAATTCCCCTCAACATACTCGCAATAACTTCAAATATGCTCATTGAATTGTCCTTGCCACTTGCTGAAGCAGCTCTGGAAGTTTTCCTTTGGGACTGTCCTTATGAGCCGTGATGAATAATAAAGAAATACAGTGGCGGGTGCTGCCAAAGCATCCACTAAGTCTCAGAGCCGTGTCGTGCTGTTCTCATCCACCTTTTTCACTGGAACCACAAAGTGTGATTTTTGGATTGTCCTCAAAGTCAAGATGCCAAGAAAAATAAGTGTTTTGGGTTGATTTCTGTCTTAGTTATTTTTTCATCACGGTGACTTCATACTTGACATCCACAATATACGGGAAGAAAGATTATTTAGTTCACAGTTTCAGAAGATCTCAGATCATTCGTGGCAGCTGGCGATAGCAAAGGCACATGGCAGAAGCCTAGCTGGAGGAAGCTATTCACGTTGTAGCACACAGGGAGCCAGGTTAGGGCAGAAGGGCAGAACTAGCATGTACTCTTCCATGTCCTGCCCCAGAGATCTGCCCCTTCTGGGTCCTTCAGTGTTGTTCTGTCCCATCAAGTTAAGCTCCTTCCTGGTCATATGCCCTGTGATGTGCCACCCACGGCAAGCCTGTAGTCTATAACCTACCACACACCTGTCTTCTACCACGTATCTATGCTCTAGCACATGCCCATAATCCTCCCCTCCAGACCAGGCCCCATTTCCTAACAGCACATGGTGTCATAGACAGTACATAAAATCCACACTCATGAGACTTTTGGGGGACATTCCAGATCCAGACATGAAGCAGCCACATAGTGAAACTAGGAAAAAAATTATGAAAAAGAGAACTTCTAAAAATGCTTCAGAAAATGACAAGAATGATGGAATAAGTGTGTTAAAACTAAGAGGAAGGAAGTTGAGAAAAGCTAATGGTAATGTGTCTTTCACTGTAATAATTTTAGAAAAAAAGTTTCACCATACTCACATTCCTAGCTTCTCTTAGAACTATGGTTGTTGTTACCAGTTCTCTCTAAAAGACTAAAAGGAAATCTAGAACTCAGTTGCAAAAGCCACATAGTTTGTTTTCTGCAAGAAGACAGGTCTTGAGCTTATGTTCTTCTCTGCCTCTTACAAAAATGTTGTAAGTCAAACTGTAACACATTTCCTTGATATTTTGAATTTTTAATTATATTTTAGAAACATTTCTTTTAAATTTAGTTTTTCATAAACTTTTACTGTAGCACGCTATATGGCTATTAAAAGAAAAATGTAAGTGAACAAATTGGTTAAAAATTCTGAAGACTGTCCAATAATTTTAAACTGTATTTCAACATAGAATGATCAGCATCCATGTTTTCCCACATACAGTGCCATCAACTGTGATGTAGCACTTAAATCAATTAATAAATATAGACTCATAAGCATAGGGTACTAGAGGCTAATGAGGATGTCAGCATTGCTCCTAGCTTCTCTTCCGAGACACTCTCCTCGGTTCTGCAGGATTTGACACAGCCCTTCTGATGTGTAAGAGCAATGACACGTTTGCACGGCTACCACCTGTCCAACAGTTATCCTAAAATTTCACATCAGAGATGATAAACGCAATAAGAGCTACCTATTATATCACAAGGCTGAGTTATGGTCCAGGCACTCTACAACATGGCCAGGCACTCCTGAAGGCAATCACTCCAAAATCCAGGTCTCTTGTTCTTCATTTTGCCTTGATCCAAAGTTGTCCTACATTTGTCCTGTTGACAGAGTGCCTCAGAAGTGGGCAAGTATAGCAAAAATAATGTGTTGTTGATGAGCCAAACAACAAAATTCTACTTTTTGTGAGATGACTAAGACAGACTGACAGACACACACATGTGTGCAAACAAGCCATCAATAACAAGCACCTTGCAAACACCCAGGTGGTGAAGGAAGCTGGTGGTGTTTTTAGATGAAACACAAACGTGGCCAATCATTGAAGCTGGGTGACAGCTGCGGTGCAGTCATTTTACTATTTGCTCAACTTTTTTATTTGTACAAAATTGTCAGTAATAAAAAATGTTTTTTAAAAGACATTTCATAAAATTGAAAAAAGCTATTATATTACCCACTTAGAGTCCATCATCATGCTCTGTGTTTTGTTTAAATGCTTTGTAACAAATGGGATCTTGTCAAACTAAAAAGTTTCTGCACAACAAAGGAAACAATCAACATTGTAAAAAGAGATCCAACAGACTGGGAAAAAATATTTACCACCAACATCTCAGATAAGAAGCTTATAACTAGAATATACAGGGAGCAAAAGAAAAGTAAGCCTACCAAAATAAAGGATCCTATTGAAAAGTGGGCAAATGAAAAGAAGAGACAGTTCACTCATGGAGAAATGCAAAAGGCCAACAGATACATGAAAAGATGCTCAACATCTCTAGCCATAAGAGAAATGCAAATCAAAACAACGCTAAGATAGCATCCACCCCAGAGAGAGAACGGCCTACATCAACCAGTGCTGGTGTGGCTGTGGGGAGAAAGGAACCCTCCTGCACTGCTGGTGGGAATGTAAATTCGTATAACCACTTTGGAAACAGTATGGAGATCTCTTAAAAGACTAGAAATAAATATCCCCTTCGATCCAGCAACACCATTCCTGGGAATATATCCAAAAGAGACCAAAACAACCTATAACGGTGATATATGTATACCCATGTTCATAGCAGCACAACTAACAATAGCAAAAATATGGAAGGCACCAAAATACCCATCAACACACCAGTGGATACACAAAATGTGGCATTTATACACAATGGAATACTATGCATCAATAAAGTCCAACAGTGTGGAGGTTTTTGCAGGCAAATGGAAGAAACTTGAGAACATCATGCTCAGTGAAGTAAGTCATGTTAGAAACAGCTCATAGAAATCTTCCTGTCCAAACAAAGGATGGACTTGGGAGGCATGGACAACAGGGTATGAGGCTTTAATTTTCTTTTGCAAAAGGGTGGTCTTCCCACGTGCAAGTGGACAGAGACTCACACCAAAAACATGGTTGGTACAGACCTAAATCCCTATGTTGCAGGTCCCTCTCCCTGCCTTTTCCTTTTTTTCATTGGCAGGATGCACAAACTTCCCGAGAAGATCTAAGGCATTGGCCCAGGGCCAAGTTCATCACAACGTCACATCCTGATCCCTCCTACCTGCTTCCTGCCTCTGTTTGGTCACCTGATCGGGTATGGCACGAAAATGTAAAGATCCGCCATCTTGAACAATGTGCCACCGTTACCGCTAGGTGACGCTCATTGTCAGAAGCAGAAGGTGAAACATTGAATGGTCTCTCTGATATGAGAGACCCAGATCACAACACCTATGGAACTTAAGATGAAAGACAAAGTGAAAGAGGGGAGTAGGGTGGGAGAGGAGGGAGGGAGGGGGGATGGGGGAGGGACAAAAGGAGAGCGGGAAAGCCCTTGTCACCTTGACAAGATACATATGTGCACAAAATGCTCAACTCTATTGTAAACCTTGAATTTTGCACGTATACATATCATTAAAATGTGGGGGGAAATAAAGATTATTAAATTAGAAAAAATGGTTTGTGGCTTTTGTGGTTCTTGCATATAATCAAAGGAATTTCTCTCATCGCGGAAAACATTAAGTTCTCCTCTGATGCTGCTATAGACCTTAGTTAGTCACTTTAATCTCTGAATTTTAAGAAATGGAGAAATCGTACTCTCTGATCTACAGGTTTTAGTTGACACCCCACAACTCTGGGTTTTATATAAAAATTGTGAAAGCCGGTTGGTTGTATCAATCAGCTTATAGTTTCTAGTAAAAAATGCCTTGAGACTGGCTACTTTCTAAAGAAAGGAGGCTTACTTAGGCCTATGGCTCTGGACCAGCAAGATGTAGTAGCCTGGCAATACCCTCTGTGCTGGCAGAGTCCTGAGGAAGCACAGAGACCGTATGGCAAAGGAGAGAACACATTTGTACATCTCTGATCCCTCTCTACCTTCTTAAAAAGCCACAAGATTCAACTATAAGGACTCTGGTCTATAAAGTTATCAAACCTAGTGACCATAGGTCACTTAATCTAATCACCTCCTAAAGACCTCACATCTAAACAATTTAGCTGGATTTAGCTTCCAGCCTTTTAAAATTTCATGGATCACAAGTCAGGGAACTGCCCAAGGAGTACACAGGGCAGAGTCTTAAGTAGACACCAGGAACCTCTTGGCCAATCCTTCCAACCTCCGCTGGTCGCAGTGAAGACTGCTTAGAAGTTGCTCTTACCACTCTCACTTTGGTCCCAATATGACCCCTGACTAGCATTTGGGATACAGCTAATTCCAACTTAGTAGATCCACCAGAGTTCCTCAGGGCACCTCCACTTTCCAAATAAGTAATAGATTTCCCTTGAAGCACAATTGACTTCTTCCATTCTCTGGGCAACATTGACAGAAGAAAATGATTTTTTCACATAGTTACCTATTTTGTTTTAAAGAATTTCTATTGATGAAGTAACAGTATTCACATTGAAAATGTTAAGATGGAGAACCATCTTGATTTTAATAAAATGTTCATGGGGTCATTCTTATCTCTGGTCAAGAGCAAAATGAAGTTTACCTGTGAGAAGAGATAAAAAGTAACCACCCTCACTCACTGTATAGTCCTTGACATCAAGATAATAATATTAAAACACACACACACACACACACACACAATGGCTATCTTCCTGAGTTTGTCAGTAGCTCACCTGGAGTCTCACACTAGATTTTCTGGCCTTGAGAGTAGTGATTTCCACACCCTGCTCCCCTGAAAGTGCTGCATATTCGAGACTTTATCACACTGCTATAACAATGGTGGTGTACCCAGATTAAATGACAAGAATGGCACTCCTGAGGGCAATTAGTGCCCACCTATCAAATGTCCCCAGAACCACTGCCCAACAGTGGTATTATGTTTACTACCAAATACTGTAATTTTACAATTCAGTAAGAGTATTGTGTTCTGCTCTATTGATAATTTCTTACGAAGAATAGGTATCTTTCTTTTTCAAAATTATATGGTGTTCCACTGGCTTAAGTTAAATAAAAAAAACATGTAGTCACAAATGCCTTTGTACTTTCTGATATGCTATCTCAAAAGACATGATTTATAAGAAAAAGCTACATGAAGATGAAAAGCTGTATTGAATCTCAGATGTCAGTTCCCTGAAACTTCAAACATCTGAAATCTTAGATTAAATTGAACACCTTGTCATTGTCTTCTTGATCTAATCTAACTTAGCTCCCTCTGGCCTGTAGTAACTATCCTTTTCTCACATTCCAAAGATCTCTAGGCTATGTAAGCAAAGGATCTTTTATCTTGATCGCCCTCAACCTTCCAGGCATTTTCAACACGCTTAACAGAAACTCCTTCTGCAAAATCACTTTTACGCTTGCCTTCAGGTTTGTCGCGAACATTTCAGTTAGTCTGCTCACATATTCAATGGAATAATATTTCTGACATCAGTATTCCACTGATAACACACTCTGTGTCCTTGCCCCCTTCCCCCACCCCCTGCATGTGACCTTGAGTTTTACCTAAAGCAGCCACTAGATGTTCTCTATTTGATACAGGGTAGCCTCATAGAAAAACAGCAAGGAGAATGGACAGAATCAAACATCTCTATTGTATTTTGCTACTGCTATGTAACAATCACAATTTACTGGGTTATAATAACACATTTATTATCCCCCAGTTCCTCTGGATCAGAAATCCAGACATGGCTGCACCTATGTCCTCTGCAATCTGCAAGGCAAGTGATGTCCAGGGTTTGATTCAGCTGGGGAAATTATAGAACTTAGTGGTATGATCAAGAACCTGAAAGAGCCAGGGTGAGGATTCCACCACATTCTCACTCAGGTTGCCAATATGACCTATGCAGAAAATAGACCTTGAAGAATGATAGTAGATTATCAGAAAGAAACAGAATCAGGTTCTGCAAATGCAGGTTACATTTCAGATGTAGTTTTATTGCTTGAGAACAATTAACACATCCCCTACCACCTAATGTGTATCTACTCTTCTGATAAATGCTTTTATCTTGGTATCAGAGAGTATAGACAATTAGTGGACACAGCTGGTAACATACTTCACTACTCTACCCCAGGGATATGTAAGTCTTTCAGTCTTAGGCTTAATCTATATGAACCAGTTGTGTGAAACATTTCCTGAAGAGATGTGAACATCTGTATCTATTCACCTCAGACATAGCACAGCCAACAGACTAAAGTAACAATTACACCATCCAATTTGGCAAACCAATTTAGTTCACTGGGGTTACTTTAGGATTATGAATGACTCAAAGGCAGTCACATCACTGAAAAGCCAACCCCAAAATAGATGACAACTCATAGAAACTGTACACTGCCTTCTGAGACCTGCCTCCTGTGTTAGCTGATGCTCTTCTCAGGGGACTTCTGAATTTCTTCCCCCTAATCTGTGGCCTCGGTGCCCTGAAATATCTGAAGGGCAATGTCTCCATGCAGGCCACAATGTTAGCCATGAGCTGCACCAGTGAACTCACCTAATAACCAGGTAGCTACCACCCAGGGGTGGGCAGTATTCTGAGCCTTGAGAATTCTACCTGGCCATTCCTACTGCATGCATCTGTGAGTTGTTAATTTTCTGAGTCTCAGAAGCCTCCCTTCTCTCTTCAGGTGGGTGAGAAAACTTGTACCACACACACTAGTCCAGTGATAATTCAGTCCACAGGAACCTTGATTACCCTTCCCTATCACAAGACATCACTCTAGTCCAATACATAGATGGCATCAGAGAGACTGAACCGGGTAGACAGGAGGTTGCAATTACTTTAGGCATACTTATATGACAATTATCTTCCACAGAAAAGCAAATAAGTACACAAAATATCAAGGTCTTCTATGGCTGAAAAGTTCTGAGGAGTTCAGTAGTGTTGGGTGTATCAAAACATTTCTTCTGAGATGAAAGATAAGTCATTACATGTGATCTTTGCCTCTGGAGTTTGGACGGGGTGTGCTCCTTGTTTGCATGTAGAACTGTAGCCCATTTACTGAATGACCTGAAAATTTGAGAGTTTTGACTCAGATCTAGAAAAAGATGGCAACAGGTTTAGGATGGCTGTGCAAGCTGCTCTGCCACACGCGTCATAAGATGTAGCAGGTCCAACGGTGTACATAGGTCAGTGGCAACTAGAGATGCTGTGTGGAGAGTTTTGCAAGCAGCTCTAGATGAATTACAATGCCCACTTTATAGTTCATGATTAAAGGCCTAAAATCCCCTGTGAATATTCTTCTTTTGAGAAACTATTTTTTATCTTCCTTTGAGATTTAGTATAAACTTACCATGTGCAGGCATGTTACCATGTGTGTCGGTTGATGGGATTATGTCAACTTGATGGAATTAGGACCCACACCTCTGTTAGGATTAGGATTTGTCAACCACCCTAGACTGGGGCTCAAGAACTTGTCTAGATTACAGTGTGAGTCACTTATGGGCTGGCCAATGAGAGAAGAGCACCCAGCCAGCTGTGGGAGGGCCAACTGGAATTTCAACGGTATAAAAGGGAGGAAGAGGGACAATTGTTACAGCTCTTCCTCTGGGAAAGCTCTCGCCTTCGCAATTGTCTATGGATGCCGACTTGCTACACATCGCAGATCGTCAGTGCAGATTCGCTCCAGCCTCCACTTGTGCCTGTCTGTCTCTTGCTGCCCTTCAGTCGCTGCCGATCTTCAGTCGCCAATCTTCACCTGAGATCTACAGCAGACTCTCACCTCACCGGCTGTTCTGCAGTCCCGGACGGGAGATCTACTGCTTGGCTGAGCAGTCACCTTGGACCAACTCTGTCATTGGACTTGTAAGCCTTCCTAATAGACCTTTTTGTGATAAGATCTGTAAATTCTGTCTTTTGAAAGGAATCCAAACTAATACACCATGTGACCAGAACTTTCCATCATGCATTGCCTTAAAGCAATGCACTATAGTCATTCATAAACATAAAAACGCTGGCTATGAGACCTGACTTGAGCAGGCCCTGAGGCACAAGTAAGTTTCATAAAGAAGTAGCCCTGGGGCTGGAGGAATGACGCAGTGGTTAAAGCTCTTGCCAGTGCAAGGCCTTGAATTTGATTCCCCAGTGTCACATAAAGCAGGGTGTGTTGACATATATCTATAATCCCAGCACTCAGGAGACTGAGGAGGGTGGATTTTCCTGAGTGCAAGACCAGCCTGGGCTACATCAGTAAGTTTAGGACTAGTCTGGCCTACAGTGTGAGACCCTGTCTCAAAATAAATAAATAAATAAATAAAATGAAAAATTAAAAAAGGGTAACCTAACTGCCCTTGATCCAACTCTTGCTTCCCTGTTTCTCTCCCCCAGCCTATACCTACACCCCATTGGGAATTTCCTGCAACTAGCTAACTAAGGAGGATAAGACAGATTTACAAATGCTTCAACAAAATGTGTCTCAAGACCTTAAGAGCAGAATTAACCCCCCCCCCCCCCCAGGACAGAAATCCTGCCTCTGAACTGCAGTGTCAGCTGAAGCCTGCCCTTCTTGAAGGCCTTCCCTACCTGTTTAAAATTGGTCTAGCCACTCCCACAATCATGTAAGCCAATTTATTTCCAAAATATCTGTTAATGAATTCTGCTGGTTCTTTTTCTCTGGTTGAATTAGGCAGAATTCACATTGTGAATGAAAATACTTGAAGCTGAACCATGTCAAAGCCCTGGTTATACTTTACCAGTTGGTTGATTTAACTTTGATCATTATCAATATAAGAAGCCAAATCTAACTATTTCAAGAGGTCACCTAGGAGTACCCCACTTAAGAATAACCACCAAGATCTATATATTCCCAAAGATTTCTCCTTTAAAAATGTCTTTGTCATTCTATTTTTAAAATTTTATTCAGACTCCTTTCTCTTATATCCATTAAAATTCTTGCTCTTCAACCTTATCTTTAGTCCATATCTGTTGCTATGCTTCACTCTCTCAAGCAGATCCCTATTATTCAGCAAGAACTTTGAAAATCTCTAGAGAAGGTGTTGGTAATGATAAACTAGACAACCCTGAAACTTGTAAACAGAGCTGTTAAGTGCTGAGTCCTGGTAAGACACCAAGGAGGAAAAGCTGCTCTCAATTCCAGAGGAAAGCTCTCCTCTCTTAGCCCAAAAAGGCTTAGTCACTGTATTAGTTTGGGTTCTTTCAAAAGACAGAATTTACAGATTTTATCAAAAAGGTCAATGAGGAAGGCTTACAAATCTAAGGATAGAGGTGGTCCAAGATGGCGGCTGAGCCGTGAAGTAGATCTCCCATTTGGGACTGCAGAATAGCCGGTAAGGTTAAAATTGGCTGTAGATCTCACGTGAAGACCAAAGCCTGAAGATCGGCGACTGAGGAGCAGCCACAGGCGACAGGCACAAGTCGAGACTGGGGCGAATCTGTGCTAAAGATCTGCGATGTGTAGCAAGTCGGTGTCCATAGACAATTATGAAGGCGAGAGCTTTCCCAGAGGAAGAAGCTGTGACAAGCTTCCCTCTTCCTCCCTTTTATACTGTTGGAGTTCCATTTGGGCCTCCCACCTCTGGGTGTGTGCTCTTCTCTCATTGGCCAGCCCACGAATCAGTCCACACTCTAATTCAGACCAGTTCTTGAGCCCCAATCTAGCATAGTTGACAAATCCTAAACCTAAGGGAGGTGTGGACATAATCCACACAAATTGACATAATCCCTTCAACGGATACAGCCATTGTTCTCCAGAAATTTGGTTCCTAAACAGAACGATGCCCCTGAAAAAAGCTGCTCTTTCTCTACTTTGGTCTACTGATCTTTGTTTCAATCTATTACCAATCTATTCCTAACATTCTTTCTTTGTGGATTTGCTATCAATTTCAAGTCTTTTTGAATTTTACAAGTATATTGAGAATCTTGCCTATTGTTTGGAGACTAATCTGTGTATTGTTTGGGGACGCTACAAGGATAAACTGTGCCTAGTGGTGTGTTGTGAATCCAATTTCAATGAGCATTACTTGTATGTGCCTTACTCCCGTGCAGGGTGAGTAAGCCAAGAAGAACGTACACTTAGTTTTTACATCCTAAAACCGCACTATCCAAATCATCTTTAAGATTTCTTATTGAACAGTGGTACTTGACCACAGCTCTTAAGCCTTACTTTTTATGTCTAGTGAAGTATTAACCAGTGGTTAACTTCTTCTATTCATTAGTCAAAATGCTCATATTAAGCACAACCCACTTATTCCAAAGCAATATAAATTCAGTCTTGAACCAGATTTTCTTCACCTCTTCAGTTTGTTCAGCCCTTTTAATATTTAAACAGTTGTTATAGCTAGGGATTACCTTTGGTGTGACGTAGTGTCAACATGGGGAAAGGGAGCCTAGGTCACCACTGAGATTCTACTGCTAGCATTGTGGTTAATATTGATTGTCAACTTGATTGCTGATTGCCTTGAAAGATTAGTTAAGTGTACTTCTAGATGTGTCTGGCTGTGTCATGGAGGCATGACCTTGGGGATTATATCTGGTCCCTCGGCTCTTCCTCTCAGGCACTCTTCTTCTGAGTTCTACTTCCTGGCTGTCGTGAAGTGATTAGCTTTGCATCATCACACTCTTCTGCCATAATGTTTCTGCTTGAAACCAGCCAATTAATAACTGAAACCTCTGTTCCTTTAAGTTGTGAGTGTCAGATATTTTGGCCTAGCAACAGGGAAGCTGAAAAATTCTGCTAGGACGGGAGCTAGTCTGAGGAGAGATGATTTGGCCTTATGGGTTCATCTCTGAGTGGAGAAGACCAAGTTCCTGTCTATTTAAAGGGTCCAAAGATCTCTAGATACATTTCTGGAATCTTTCAGCATTAAAGCATTAGGGCTTCCAACCTAGCACACCAGATATAATGTGGACCAGCTTAGAGCTACACAAGGAGCTAAGGTTGTAGGTGAGTGCCGGGGAGCCACTGTGGTTTGGATCTGGAGTGTCCCCCAGTAGCCTCATAAACCTATGGGTATCATGTACTATTAGGAGGAGGGCTTGGCTCTAAGGGGTGAATGCTTGGGGCTTATCCTGGAGGGATGTGTGCTGGTTCTGCCTTTCCTTCCAGGCTTCATTGCCTCCTGCCTCCTGTGAGCTGGAATTCTTTGCTGTGGTCAGCGGCCCCCTAGAGATTCAGAGAAATAAACTTGCTTTTCTCAAAAAAACCTCAGAGGTCAGGGTAGAGAATCTGATCAGTAGCAGGAGCAGAAGTACCTCTTCCACTCTGGTGGAGAGCAGAGAACGTGCTAAACGCTATGTGCTTGAAAATGTGTTTCTGTTTAGAGCTATGAACTTGCTGTTAGAATAAGAAAAAAAGGCAGAGATCTGTCTAGAAGATATTTCTCTTCTAACATCAGTTTGAAAGACGTATCTACCCTCCTCTCAGCCCTCACCCCAGACTCTTTGCCCCATCTTTGAACCCTCAAGTCATCACTTTCTTGTAGATGAGAAAGATTCCGAGACTAAAGTTAAAAAGCAAAGAAAAGAATGATGGATATTTTAAAGGGCAGTGTAATAAAAACCATCAAAGGTCAATTGGCAGGAACTGTCTAGCCAGAGGAGCCTGCGGCCCTTCAGCAGTAGAAAAGCTGGCCTGCAGCTACAGAGCCCCGGGTCAGCAGGGCAAACTCAAGACAGACTGATGGTCTGAAGATTCCCCCAGCTCAGCCTGGCTCCATGCCAACAACCTCCTTAGAAAAACTCCGCTCTGCACAGTGACTTCAACTTCTTTACCAATGATTCTTCACCTAAGCTATCTACAATTTGGCGAAGGTTTATTATATTGGTCAACCAAGATAACTGAAAAATCAAGAATATTTTTGTTAAACTTCTGTTGCTTCTTTTAGAGAAGTGTAAGATGTTGCCTTCCTTTTTGCTTCTCCTCCTCCTCTCCCTCCTCCTCCTCCTCCTCCTCCTCTCCTCCTCCTCCTCCTCTTCCTCCTCCTTCTTCTCCTTCTCCTCCTTCTTCTTTTTAATTTTTTTATTCGAGACAGAGTCTCTTGGTGTTGCTAAGTTACCCATACTGGGCTCACTCTTGTAATCCTCTTGCTTCAGTTTCAAAGTGGATTGCAGACATTTCAAGGATCAGTATGTGTGTGATGTTACATTGGGAAAAAATATAAAACTGCTTAGTGCCTTCTTGTTTTAAACAGCTTTCCTTTGCTGGACACACTACCCCACACTCAAAATTTAAGGGAGGAGAGGGCTAATTTGGTTCACAACGTAGGAGGACTGATGCCAGGATCAGCAGGTTCCAAGGCAGGGCGTGGCCAGCAAAGATGCTGAGTGTATCGCAGCATGGAAGCAGAGCAAGGGGACATTACTGGAGAAGAACAGGCAAAGGACCCTGCATTGTAGGCAAAGTCGCACTTCCATGACCCTCCCAGATAAACCCCCAGAGACACCCAGAAATATGTTCCGCCAATTCCCATGGGGGATCCCAAAGCCAGTCAAGCTGACACTCCACCCTCACTGCGGCACTGTTCCCTACAATGTTACAAGCTAAAGCGAAAGGAGAAAAATATAGGTATGTTTTAAAGAGAAAAACACAGGTTTTTTATTCGGTCTAGAAGTTCTTTTTTACAGAAAATGAAAGGTACATTTTATCTGCAGAGAAATACTCTCCCCCTGAATTTGACCCACATTAGCCTCTTTGCTTGCACAGGGTCCCAGGAATATGAAATTTGCCCATTAGCTCATTGGAATAAAGCCAACTTGCACTTCACATCTAAAAACAATTATTCACCCATGTACTTTCATGTGCTTTCTTTTTCTCTTCCCCACTGCAGGTTTGAATCAGCTAGTTTGTCTGGCCGTATTTAACTCACCTGGTGAACAATGGAACCCAGCCTGACCGTACCCCTCATTTACTGTATACGTGTGTGCATGTGGGAATTTCTGGAACATTAGAATAAGTGAGGAGGCCTGACTTACTGCGAAGGGTCGGCAGAAAAATTGCTATAGCCAGAAGTGCCCCAATACATGGATATTAAAATCTGTTAGGAAGTAAATTTAATAAGAATTTTGTTAATTTTGCCTCATCGTGATCCATGCCTATTTGGCTTCCAAGGGTTTCTGGGATGATAGGAAATTACAGTTGTCACTCTTGTTGTACTTGTGATTTTATCCTTAAGTAATATAAAAAGGAAAAAGGAAAAGAATGGGGCAATTAGCATAAGAAGAATGAAGATGGCTAGTTACTGTTCTTTCGATTGTGACATTTATATTTAACCTTCCTTCAAACTAGTATTTGTATTGAGTGGTGATGTTAGAAAATACACTTTGACATCAGTTTTTAAAAGTATTTTGGTACAACTTTAGTTTTTAAGCTTTGGGGAAAGACTGTTCCTATGAACAAATTTTGAATGTGTATTATAGCAAAAATGAGAATAAAAATGTTTTTATGAAGAAAAACAGATTTAAATCTCCATAGTACTTGTCATAGAACTTAGCTGAGAATCTTTACACAAGGTGAGGCACAGAAAACAAAACACAATGATTCTTCGCTTGAGGCCTGAGGTTCAAGCAAGCCAGTGCACATCTGAAAATACCAAAGGAAAAGTTTGGCAGTTTTTGTTTTATGAAATGACGTTTTGTTTCACCCAAAACAAGAAAAACAACAAAAAGATGTGTTTCAAGATTCAAAAAAAAAAACACCCTCAGTAAATCAAAATTATCATAGCATGAAGCATAAGTCAAAAAAGAAATAGATGTTTTTAAACTTAGCCTTTCCCTTTAATAGAAAGAACATCTTAAGATCGCCTTTAGCATCAGAGACCAGCAGCATTTGGCCTATTCTGTAGGCTCTCCTTTCATTCTCTATCACTTCAACGACCTCAGATATGACCTCAAATATGTTCTACAAATGCAATGCAAAAATATTCTACAAAAGATAATCTGTGAGTTTCCAACTGCTTTGACCACCCTCAGAGCAGCAGCATCACCATCATCACCAGGAAAAAAAAAAATAGTCTAACCACTGTGACCACCTCTTGAGAGCAAGAAATATTCCCTTCTCGCCAAGACCACCAAGCAAAATACCAATTGATATTGTGTCAGTCAACCGCCCACCATTGTGGGAAGGTACTTGAGGCAATCCATTTAAAGTGAGGAAAGGTGGCTCCATTACTCCAGAAGGGCTCAAAGTTGCTATCTTCCTGCCCTAGCCTCAGAGAGAGAGACAGGGGCAAAGACAGAGACAAAGAGAAAGGAAAGGTTATCTTGGCTCACACTTTCAGAAATTTTAGTGTACTGCAAGCTGGCATTGTTGCGTTTGGGTCTATGGTCAGGAGCAGATATCAAAGGAAGCTGATCTCTTCTTAGCAGCTGGCAAGCAAAGAAAGAGACAGTAAGGAACAGGGTCCCAGTATCTCCTTCAGGAACATGTCTGCAATGAAACACTTTCCTTCCACTAGACGCCACCTTCTAAAGGTCCCACTATTTCCCAATAGTCCATCAGGATGGGGAAAATCAGCACATAGGCCTTTGGGGGCCAATCAAAATTCAAATTGTAGGAAATACTCAAGCACAATGCAAGCTGAAACAAAGACATCTTTCGCTACTTTCCTTGTGGTGAACTGGAGCAATCACTCAGGATTCTCAGCCTTAACCACAATTCAAAAGGCTTTTCTATTTGTGAGAGAGCAGCTCACAATTCATCCAATTAAGACTTCTTACCATTTTCTCTGCTTCAAAATAATATCTTATAGTTAGAAGTTGCCTTCTAACAATGAGAGTTACACATAAGAGCTTGCTTGGACTGTCACGCAATGGGAAAACATAAACCATTGGGTTTTATATATATATATATATATATATATATATATATATATATATATATATATATATTTCTCATGACTTCAAAGATAGAAAGAGAAAATAAATACCACTGCTCTTCTTTGTTTATTTGTTTAGGAATTTTTGGTGATTTTGTCTCAATAAGATAAGTAGTATACATTTATTTTAATCTCTTTGTCCCTTTACACTTCTTTCCATCCTTCATTTAATTCCTCAAGTCTAAATTCTCAAAATATTCTTTACTCAAATATTCATCTTCTTCACTCTGTGCTAGGCTCAGTCAATTCATTTTTGAGATACTTTCTCAAAAATGTTTGCCCGGCTGTACATCTTCAAATACTTCAATTTTGCTTCTGATTTAATAAGAAAATTTGTCCTAATTACTTTAATTCTAAACCAGGTAATTGTCCCTTACTCATTCTAAAATGCTTTACATAAGACATTACCTTTCAGGGTGATTATTTATCAGGTGTTTACATTTCTTGAGTTCCAGTTACTCTCAGTTGTTCACTGGAAAGACTGATAAGTGGCTTGAAGAAGGTCATACTTAGAGAAGTGTTCGTCTTTGTGCTCTTTGATGTCTTTATCTACTAAACTAAAAGTTTTGGGTATAAAATCCTTTCAGAGATAATGAAAATACAACTTTTAATAAAACCCACCAAATGTTTTTCTGGATGTACGACATTTCAGTGTGTCATCTTAGAAATTTGTTCATGTTTAGAAGTTTGCCAAATTTAAAAGAAGTTAAGTCTACACTAAGGGCAGTCATTTCTAAGAGTAGACCTAGTATTCAAACCATGAATTCACACTGGACTCTGGTACCTCCATCCTTGTCTCAAAAGAGCTGTCACCCCTTCTGGCCAATCCCTGGGCTTCCTGATTGCCACCTAACCATGGTTCAATCCCTTGCCAATTCTATGAGCTTCTGAAACAAATATCTTGATATTAAATTAAGATATTATTTCTATTTTTTCCCATTTTATTGATATGTATACTTGCAAAATTTAAGGTTTACAATGGAGTTGAGCCTTTTATGCACATATGTATCTTGTCAAGGTGACAAGGGCTTTCCCGCTCTCCTTTTGTCCCTCCCCCTACCCTCCCCTCCCTCCCTCCTCCCCTACCCGACTCCCCTGTTTCACTTTGTTTTTCATTTTAAGTTCCATAATAATTGTGATCTGGGACTCTCATATCAGAGAGACCATTTGATGTTTCACCTTCTGCTTCTGACTTACTTCACTAAGCATGATGTTCTCAAGTTTCTTCCATTTGCCCACAAAGGCCTCCACGCTGGAAAAAAATTATTATTATTTCTAATAATTGCACCTAAAAGTTCTACCAAGTGCAGAAATTATTTCTAAAATGTGAGCTGTATGAAACATACTTCCAAGAAAATAGGAGGGATTTGGAATGAGTTATCTGTTTAGGATAAAGTAGAAAGCTATGAAATAAACCTTGCTGTGAATCTAGAACATTGTAAAATGGACATAAAAATGAATTAAATTATCACTTATGGTCACCAAAGACCAAATTATTTTCAGCAAAGCTTTGGGTATCTGGACTACTTGCTGACACAAAGAGTTAAAAGAATTCAAGGACCTCAGGATATCAAAATTAGAGTAGCAGCATTTAAGTAAAAAAAAAAAAAAAAGCAAAGACAGTACGTTTACCTTCCTAAGTACCAGGTAGCCATACGGTGGTCACATGGTCACAGCACAGCAATATTGGTGATGACTAATTAAGTAAAGATGTTCTGGGGCATCATAGGTACATAAACAGTTCAAAAAGGCCCTGCTTTATTTATATGAAGAGGAAAAAAAAAAAATGGAGCTGGGGAACAAAAGCCTCTCTTCCTAGACTACAATAGAGCTATAGTTTCCTTCAATCTCTAGACATTAATTAGTTCATAGACAAAGAGCTCCTTGAATAAAGAGAAGACAAGATACTCTGAAGGAAGAACCCTGTGGTCATTAGGCCTGGATTTATTTTCTGCAGCCTTTATAGCAAGGCCAGCACCAACATCTGCAGAAAAGCAAATGTCTTTGCAATTATGGGGCTTCCCATAGCATTGTTTCTTTAAAAATTCTCTTTATGATAAAGGAACAAAATATTGACTTATTTTTGGCTATCTAAAAGAATCTGCTTTATAGGACATGAATTATTTATTAAATATTCAGTTATATGCTGGCTGTAGTTTTAATTGCTGATGGTCTCTCTCATAAGAAACAGAGAATAGTCAGCATTAATGATTCTTATGCAACAATATAATGTCTTTCACTGTGTCCAGAATTCTTGTTCCAGAAGCTAACAGGTGGAAGAGGAGGCTGCTCTGCTTATGCTCATGTCTAATCTTTCATTTACAAAATGTATGCTTCCATCCCAAGCCCTTGGCTGGCTTAAAGAGCTTAGTGCTTATTTGCTTATCTATTTCTGCATGAAAAATCTCCCTTAACACTGACTGGCTTTTTAAAAATCAAGAATATATTATGAACATGCAAACTGGAGGGCTTGGCAGCAATATCTCCCAAATGGACCCAAAGCCAAGGGCAGGAGTCCTCTGAAGGCTCACTCACCCACAGGTCTAAATCTCCGCAGGGAAGACTCCAGTAGCTGTGGGTTGGGGTGGCGGGGGTCCTGGGCATCTTTCTCTGTGAACTTGTCTCTGCATGCTGATATCAGGGTAGCTGGGCCTCTGTGTGCTGGCTCAGGGCTTCCAGTCACATGTCACAAAAATGAGAAAGAGACAGACAGAAGAAGCAGTGCTGCCTTTTGTGACCAAGTCTCAGGAGTCACACAGCATCGCTGTCTTTATAGTCAGACCTCACTCAGACTTAAGATAAAAGGAGTACAGTCACTGACTCTAAACAGAAGAGTAGCAAGGTGACAAAATAAGAACAGCGTGTGGGAAAAGGCACATTAATGTGACCATTTTTGAAAACTCATAATGCAAAATGCCCAATGGGGCGACAGCTGTGCAGTTTAAGGTTCAGTAATAGCCTAGAGTAAAATCCCGAGCACCAAGGGGAAACTGGGTAGCAACTGCACAGTAAAGACAACGAGGGAAGTGGAGTAGCTACTGCCCGATCAGGTTGGTGCTGATGGGCACGAAGGGATCCTACGGACGTCCTGGAATGCTCCACTATGAAGTTCAAGGAGATAACTGGATAGAAGATACTTGCAATCCCACAGAGCTTAACCAACATGAGCTAAGACACCTCAAGAATGCAAGAGAAGCAAGTGAAAAAACCTAGACTAGCTGAGGGACAGACTGAAGGCAGAAGGGACCATGACTGAATGACAGCGAAGGTAACAAAACGATTCACAAATCCTCTGACAAATTCTAGAAACAAGTCTATGTGCCTCTCCTTCATTTTCTTCTTACTGTATATCACAAATTGGGTTTTAAAAACAAGTTTGCTCTGCCTTTCAATATCATATAGTTCACTACTGAATTTTGCCCTTGGACCCCTCAGCCCTGTCAGTGGGAACCGACTGGATTTTGCATCACCTGCCATCATTCGTTTGAGAACTGGTCAGACTCTGCTGCTGGCAGTTGGTTTCACTTGGAAGCATGCATACAGAAAAATGGTACAAGTTCTCCTTCTAACCTCATTCTTTCTTGCATCTCATAATTTCACTAGGAATTATATTTATTTACTGTAAGTCTGCCAACGTAATTTTCGATATTTTTTCTGGATTTTTTGCACTTTTTTCTCTGACTTTAAAATTCTCATTTTTATTAGAATGTAGCTTGATATATGCTCTGAGTTACCAATCAGTGTTGTCAACTTGTACATGAAAGTCTTATTGCTAGTAATGAAATCATATTGTGTCTGTTATACAAAGACTAAGAAAGAAAATTGTATGTTCTGTGACTTTCTCATGCAGATCAATTTTAAATTTTTATATTTCAATCACTCCTTCATCAAAATATTTACATTTTGTATAACTTGCTAAAGTATTTTTGAATGTCTAAGATATAATTAAAATTACTATTTTGAGAAAATATCATGTTCATTTTACCCTTAATCAATAAAATAAGTATTAAAATAATTCTAAATTTTCTATTAAAGAACTTAGGATCTTATTTTAAAGAGGCAGCATTTGTAACAGCAAAAAGGACCTTCCAAGGCAACCCAAGAGAAGCAAGGCCATGTGCACAGAGACCACTGTCACCCTATGGAGCAGCTGCCAGCTCCATAAATCCCTTGCCACCAAGCAGCGCCACCTGATGTCCAGCAAGTGATAGGTGTACGGTAGGAGCTGAGAGCAATAGCAAAATTAATACCCACAGCACTTACCTTGGAAAGGTCAGGGGATAAGAAAGTCTATTCCTTAATTTCTTCACTCTTTCTAAAGAAAATAATATATGGCATTGTCTAACCAAACTTATCAACATATATTTTACATTCATTGACACCCTATTTTTGCACAACTAATTGGCACTAATGATAAAGGGAGAATAATAAAAGCTCTCCCACCACAGGATGCCTGAGGCTTACTGTAGACTATAGGTTCAGACAGGACCTGTGGTGCTGTGCAGGACAAAGAACTACTGTACTGGGGCAGTCAGAGGGGGGCAATGCTGTGGCCATTTTCACTTTCATTTGATGCAGCACACTAAAGTTGTTAAAAAACAATTTGATTAGTTCCTTGTGCCAAATTCATGTTGGCTGTTCTACCAACACCACCAAATCTTATATTTCAGAGGACTGGGTACAAGTGGGCCTACTGTCACTGCTGGTTCTTCAACTAGGTCACCGTTACAAACCACAGGCCTGAGTTTTGTGTTTCTCCTCACCATGACTTACAGGAAGAAAGCCAGGGTTCACCACAGGAGTCTCACATAGTGTCCTTGGAGTTCCTTGAAATTAGACACCAATTTGTTTATAAGAGAAAAGTGAGCTTGCATTGGTTAAAAAAGAATAACAAACACTACAGAGGTCCATGAGCACTGTAAAAGGTTAAGAACCATTATTTAAAAAAAAAAAAAAGCACACCAAACCAGGGTCAGTGATGAGTGTCTCCCTTGCATATTCCTAATTCCCAAAACTTAGAGCATTCGGTCACCTAATAAAAAGAAAATTCTGTAACTTTACATCACATTTTTCTTAGGTTGACGCATAGGAAAATGTCTAAATTTATTTACAACAATAAGGGAAATAGCACAGATACAAATTTAAATCGGAAAGAACATAACTTTGAAAGTCAAGAAAAAAAGATGCTCTGAAATGCCTATTGATTTCATTTGAAAATCATCACTATACATGCACCAAATACAATAATAAAAGTGTGCCATTATTTTCCACACGTGGATTTTCTACTTGAAGAACAGCAAAGCATAAAATGCAAATTTTGCAACGTTTCTGTCTGAAGGCATGATGCCTATTCTTCACAAAGGTGTCAGGGGAGTTTTTGTACACTAGGTTAGTGACAGGCTAGTCCTGTAAACATCTTCGTCCTGTGACAGTTAAAGATTTCCAATTACCAGCTGAGCTGCTCAGTGCTTGCCAGGGAGCAATTTCTTCTACACAGAAGCGATTCCTTCTGCACAGAAATATCTCGGAGACAATGGATGCTGAAACATGAGACTGATGTGAGGCACGCCAGAAGTCATCTGAGGAATCACGTACACTGCTGTATAGCTTAGCTCATCTGGCTTGTCATAGACATGGCAAGGCATTTTATCACTGCAGTGATCACTGAGCATAAATGTATTAAGATGCTTAGGAATTTCTTAAAGAGAGAATCCATCACAATATTCCCTTAAATAAGAAATTCCCCTAACGTTAAATTTGCCTTTATGTGTCTATTGAGTGAACAGAATGTCAGCTGCTACCAGCTTACTATAGACAGAATGGTAAATGAGACATAGCCCACGTCTCTAAAACCTTGTCAGTGGGGATAGACAAGAAACATAATTACTAACGATTATATAATTTTAATTTTCATACATAAAAGTATGATTAAATGTGCCCATAAAATACCAGCACATCACTTTAGTTGTTTATGTCAGGGGGAAAATTTAAACAAAAGATATTTTTCAGTTTTTACTTCAGGAAATTTCTTTATAAAAAGTCACAACTTGAGATGTGAGACAAGAGATCTGGAGGTGTAGCTCAGTGGTTAGAGAGCTTTCCTGGGCAACACAAGGCCTTAGATTAATTCTTCAGCATCACAGAATAGCTGGGCATAGTGGCATGTGTGTGCAATCCCAGCACTCAGGAAGCTATGGCAGGATGATTAATATGACTTCAAGACAGCCTTGGCTACATAGTGAGCTCAGGACCAGCCTGGACTATAGAACAAGACCCTATCTCAAAAACACAAATAAATAAAAATATAAGAATCTTGGGTGTTAAATGTCCATAAAAAATTTGAGAGCTTTTGGAAATTTCCAACATATTCATGGAGATAGAAAACTATATGCATATATGTAGGTTGTACAAGTTGTACGTATATCCAGGAAAGACATGAAAAACCCTGACATCTCTTTTTCTGGCTGACCTTCAGACTTTTTGAAAGCAAAAATGATGACTCAGAGAGATCCAAGCTTCCATTTTGTACATACTCTGAAACACACACACACACACACACACACACACACACACACACACACGCACGCACACGCACACACACAGAGTATCTTTGCCTATGTAGGATACACTAATTCAAAGCATTTGATCAATTTCCAATGATGGCTGAATACAAGGTAACCAAGCAGAGATTTCATTGTTTATATATGATAAAAATATGGACTTTACTGAGTTAGAACAAAGAAGTCACAAACAAGAGCAAACTACAGTGAGAAAGAATGATGGCAAAGGGAGAGTCTGAGTTTCATAATTATATCATATTATTTAAATGTATAGTTTTCAAACACAAAATTATGAAAGGTATAAGGAAACAGGAAAACTAGCCTAGGAACAGTGAGAAAATGTAGTCAATAAAAATATTATGCAAAAAAGTCCAGATGTTAATAGATAAAAACTTTTAAACTATATGCTATTAAATATAGTATAAAACTAAGGGAATTTATATCCAAATAATTAAAGGAGAACATATTTTTCAGCTTTCTTGCTGCTGAGACGAAATACCCAATATCCACAACTTAAAGGAGGGGAGATCTAATTTTGTTCACAATTTCAGAATGGTCACTTCATGGTTGTCTAGCTCTAAGGAAGAAGCATTATGGCAGTGAAAGAGACAAAATCAAAATGGAGTTAGCTCTGCTTACCACCTCCTTTCACTTACCCCTCCCTGATCTCATGAGAAAATCAATTTTTGGTCCTAACTCTGCACCTGTGCCAGGAACAACCACAACATGTTTCTGTGGATCCAGAGGTCGCCATGGCTGATAGATTGCAAGTTTCTGTGTACCCAGAAGTCTCCATGTTTGATAGATTGACATTAGATAGACGCATAAACTTCCTGATGTAGAAACAATGTATGCCCCATTTCTCTTTTGTTCTGTCAAAAAAAAAAAAAAAAAAAAAAAAAAACGCTTTCTGTTCTGTGAAAAATCCCCCATCTTGCCTCCCTATACTGTGAGTATAAAAACCCCTCACCCAAGTTGTTCGGGGCCCAGCTCCTTTGGTGGTCGGGTCCCAGCATGCTGGTCTGTCTGGACAATAAACTCTTGATCACCCCTGCCTGTGAGTCCCGTGTGTTAACCCGCACTACAGCAGCAGGACATGGCAGAGGAAAGCTATCCAACTCAAGGCATACAGGAAACAGAGCAGAGGGGGGACCCTATGAGGACCAGGACCAGACATAGTCCTCGAAGTCACACTCCCATGACCCACTTCAAGAAGCTAGGTCCCACCTCCTAATGACACTTGTAGCTATGAGCTCATTGGTGAGTAGCCCATTAATGAGATTAGTGCTCTCACAATGCTATCACCTCTCCAGGGGTCTCTCCATCCCATAAGGTGACAATCAAGATTAACTGGCACAGAGCATAGAAGGATGATGTCACCCTAAATAGTTCCTATAACACCAATACAAATACAGAAATTGCTTTTTTAAAAGAACTGCAAAGCAATTATAGATTTTAAAAGTATAACTGACATAAAAAATTCACTGAAGGTTTCAGAGCAGAACTAAAGAATCAAGTGAACCTGGAGATAGGTCAAGTCTGACCAAGAGAAAGAAAAAGAGAATGAAATACAAATTAATAAATATTCTCAACACAGATGAACACCTCATAGACAAGGAAATAAAGTCTAAAGGGAGGAGGGAGAATCTTGAAAGCACTAAGAGGAAAACAACTCATCATGTACAGATTTCCCAGCAATATTAATTAATATCAGGAACAGCTGGATAGCGAAGCAACGAGACAGCATGGCCAGTCACTGACAGGAATTGATTATCAACCAGGAATTTGATATTCAACAAAACCATCCATCAAAAATAAACGAAAACTTAAAAGGTCCTCAAAAACTGAAACAATTTCTTGTTAGCATATCTGACCTACAAGAAATACTAAAGACATTTCTGTTCTTAAAATAACACTAATTAGTAACTGAAATCTACATGAAGAAATAAATAGCACTAGTACATGTGCCTTCAGAATTAAAAATAAAATATAGTAGAAATACCTGCAACCTTTTTTTCATTTAATGTAAAAGATAATTGCATAAATTAATAACTCTACAATACCACTCACAGGTTCCTAGGATACAAAAAGTAGCAAAAAGGAGGAAGGGACAAAAAGCTATATTGGAGTAAAATTTTCATGGATTATTAAAATTAATTTGATATCTGGAACTAGTTTTAAAAGTTAACATGTTCATTGTCAACATTAGAGCTAAAATATAAAAAATAGATTGAGAACATAAATTTAAAATTTTAGTAAAACAAATGGATTATAATATTATGTCAAAATAATCTATGCAGCACAGAAGAATTATTAACAGAGTAAGAGAGTGAAACAGATGAAGGCATGTAAAATATTGCAAATTGGAAAATACAAATCCCGCCTCATCATTAGTCACGTGACTAAAAGTGTATTAAACCTGCCAATCACAAGTCAATGCTTTCAAGAATGGATCTCTCTTAAGGATCCAATTACATGCTATTTACTAGAGCTACAGTTCAGATCCATAATGTAAATGGGCTTGAGGCAATAAAGGTGGAAAAAATGCCCCATCTAAACAATAATTAAGAGAAAGGCAGAGTAGCTATACTCAGACAAGGTAAAAAGAAAGTTTAAAAAATTTATTGAAAGAAATGTAGTGATAATGAAAAGGTTAGTTATCTACCAAGAAAACATAACATTTGTGAACATATTAACAAAATAAAATATAATCTATAGAATTAAATATTTATAAATCATTTTTCATAGAAGCCTCGTTTTCAGAATAAAAATCTTTCCCAATTCAGCAATGAAAAACACAAATACCCAATAAAAATGTGAATTGGTTCTGTACGGACATTTCTCCAAAAATAAAAAATAAAATAAAAATTACTGCTTATCACAAGAAACTGTTCAGCATCATTCATTCCTATAATTTGGATCTTTTATATCCTCCACAGGCCCGTGTGCTGTAAGCTGGGTCTCAGTCTGTGGCCCTACTGAAAGGTGTTAGACTTTGAGGAGGCGGCACCTCATGGAAAGAAAGAATGTCATTGTTGTTGAGCTCTTAAGGTGGAGAGCAGGACCCTGGCTCCTCCCTGTCCTTCTCTCTGCTTCATTGACACCAGAGAGGTAAACAGGCCTACTTTGCCACATGCTTCCATTGTGATGACTGTGCCACCACAATACAAGCAACCATGAACTGAAACCATAGCCAAAATTAATCCTTTCAAGTTTCACCAAAATTAATCTTTTCAGGTTTCCAAGTATCCTGGCACACGATGAAATGCTAATTATTAATAATACATTACACTGGGGAAATGCAAACCAGCACTACAAGAAAAAAACACTTTACAACAGCTGGAATGACTAGAACTAGAAAGGCAGACAAAAACGAGCCCTGGAAAGGAAGTGTAGCTACAAAATGCTCATGCATGGCTAATCGAGATAGAAAATGAATGAGGACATTTTCAAAAACAATTTAATAATTCAGCAACAAGTTATTTGTAACCTTGACATATATCGCAGCAATTCTGTTTTCCTATGCACATAAAACAATTGAAACAGGTGTTCAAATTCGTAAAAGAATATCCATGCCAACAGCACTCTCAATGATAGCAAGATGAAAATGATCTAAATTTCTATCAGCTAATAAATTAGATAAAAGTGTGGCATATTCATATAATGAAATATTATTCAGCACTCAAAAAGAAAAGTGGATGATTATGCTTCAATCTTGAAATACGTTCAAAATTTATGCTAACTGAATAAAACCAGTCACAAAAGGCCATGATGGCCAAGTACATATCTACAATCCCAGCACTCTTGGAGGCTGAGTGTCTTAGTTACGTTCTCATTGCTATGACTAAATCCTGACCTCCACATCTTAAGGTAGGAAAGATTTATTTTAGGTCACAGTTTCAGAAGGTCTCAGTTCACTCATGGGTGGCTGGCAATGGTTTAAAAAAAAAAAGGAGAAAAGCTGGGGAATGTCTGTTTGTGGCATGGCAGACAGGAGACCAAGAGAGAGAAGAAGGGTGTAGCTAGCACATATTCTTCCAGGTCGTGTCCCAGCAATCCACCCCTTCCAGGTCAAGCCCTGGTGTTCTGCCACTTCTGGATGGGTTAAGCCTCCATGGTCCACATCTTCTAGCCCTCATGTCTAGTCATGTGCCCCACCTAGAATCTACTACGTGCCTTTACCCACCATATGTCTGTAGTCCACCTCTCCTGGCAAGGCCTCACCTCTTAACAGCCTGTCACTCCATAGGCATCCCACAACATCCAATGAAGTAAGCCTTTGGGGAGACATCCAGCTCCATCCGTAACAGTGGTGTAAGAGGATTACAAGATTGAGCCTAGCCTACCCATCTTAGTAATTTGGCCAGATCCTGTCTGGAAAGAAGAAAAGGACCGAGAATGTAGCTCAGTGCATGAGCTCTGCATTCAATTTAGTATGGCAAAAAAAAAAGACCACCTATTATACCGCTGTATTTAGATGAACTGTGCAGAATAAGAAAACCCCACAGAAACAAAAGTAGTTTCATTGTTGCCACTGACTCGAAAAAGTAGATGGAGAGTGACTACCAAAAGTTTAAGGATCCTCTTGGGAGTGACAAAAATGTTCCATTGTTATACAGTAGGGATCATTGCACAATTTGCAGATATGCTAAAAACTGTAAATTTTACATTTTAAGTGGATAAATCTTCTAGCTGTAAATTGTATGTCAATAAAGATTTTACTTAAAATTTAATGTTCACAAATTTTTCTACCTGATTCTTTAAAAACCTTATGGTCTTGGATGACTCATGTTCTTGCTTTACTGCCATTTGTATCGAATCTCTTCTGCAAGGAAATAGATGAGCATAAAACACAGTCCTTTCGGAAAAAGGATTCAAGCAATGAAAAAAAATGGATTTTTTGCAGCTACTGAATGTTAACAACATGTTAACAATATACTTACCCTGATGACCCAGATGGAGAACAGTGCACACACATTGAGGGCAATCCCCAGTCCTTCTGTATGGATGGGCCAGCCTGCCAGGTCATCCAGGAAAAAAAAAAAAAAAAAAAAAAAAAAAAAAAACTTCTAAAAACTATAAAAACTATTGAGTAAAGAGATGCCAGTCTAAAATTTAAGAATCCTGAATACCAGATGTATACCATAATTCCAAGAATATTACTACAG
Source organism: Ctenodactylus gundi (assembly GCA_004027205.1). Taxonomy (NCBI): domain Eukaryota; kingdom Metazoa; phylum Chordata; class Mammalia; order Rodentia; family Ctenodactylidae; genus Ctenodactylus; species Ctenodactylus gundi. Next base: position 166,759 of record PVKB01001882.1, on the reverse strand, counting down.
GGCTGCAGAAATGGCTTAAAGGTTAAAGCGCTTGCCTAGCAAGCTCTAAGTCAAATACTAAGTACCCAAGTTTGATTCCCCAGCACTACATCAGCATTTAGGAGTCTGGGATTACAGGCATGTGCCACCACATCTGACCCTTTTGAACCTCCCCCCCCCCCCCCCCCCCCGCCCCCAATTAGGGCGAAATCAGTGTGCCTACTGCATACAAAAAGAACACTGGAAAAAAATGTCCCCAGAGGCAGGAGGAAGGGCTGTCCTGGGGTGGCAAAGAGGAGCTGTCTAGAGCAGGGGCTGGCTGGCTGGCACCATGCAAACTTTTTCGTTTGCCCTCTCAGGTAAAGTCTCAGGAGCCCACTCTCTGGCGGGACAGGACTGCAGGACGCTGAGAGGAGTCTGGGCTGCAGGAAAGAGGTGCCTAGGTCACTGGGGAAGCCACAGCCGGCTGGGAAGCCTCACGTTCACCCCGCTGTCCTGACTCCCCTGCCAGGGAAAAGGGTGCTGGGTGGGCTCAAAGACACCTGGGGCTTTGGGGGCATGAGCGAGACAGACAGTTGTCCTTGGGATGGGTGCCTGGACAACATGACTTTCCCCTGGGCCCCACCTGCCACTCCAGATGGGTGACTGGGGATACTCCTGTCTCTCCCTAGGCTCTGAAAACCCCTAAGGGCTTGTTTGTTACTGATTCCCCCAAATGGGAGGATTGCCATCAGCTTTTACAGAATCTCTTAATCTCCGGGAAAAAAAAGTCCTAAAAAAAACCCCTAAAAATCTGGTCTGAAACCCGATGGTCTAAACTCTCAAAATGTTAAGATAACCACAAAAGTTATCCTCTCCACCCTGCCACAATGAAACTGCTACTTGGCTTAGACAGAAAATACTTAAACTGAATAAAGCCAAACTCTGTTACAGGAACTACAGATAATTCATTTGAGGTCTAACAACGGCCTGGCTTTCATACCACAAATTTCTAAAATTATAATAAGGAGTTTAAATATTAATTTAAGTTACACTGTATTTATCACCCTCAGAATTCAGGTCAGATAAGAGGATTATATAGGACTCTAAAAACTTTAACTAAATTGATGATAGAGACGGACAAACACTAAGTCACTTTCCCTTTGCCCACTCAAAAACTAGATGTTTATAAGGTCTCCTCCTTTGATCCCTAAACTAAAAAACATCAGGCTAAAGTTTCTAATCACAATATCCTTAAGTTCTTACAGGCAGGTACACCTGGGGACTAGGTCTAAGTGTGATGCCTCTCATCTCCAGATCTCAAAGCCTGCTGGACTGGGCCCTACCCCATTGTGGAGTGTATCTGCCTTAAAGGTCATGGGAGGTAGTCGCTGGATTCACTACTCTCTCTAAAAAAAAAAAAAAAAAAAAAAGGCCTGCCCGGACCACAGCCTACTAATTAACCATAAGTAACATTTTATAAAACAGTTCAAATGATGTTTAGATAAAATATAATCTCTGTTCAGTGCCTCAGGCTAAATGTTTGGGGCTGATAGTCTTTATGCAAATCTTCATGAAAATTTCATTTTATGCTTATGAGTTATTTGTTGGGTTTCAAATCAACATATACTCAGGTTTCATTACTTGCGTTATAAGGATTTCTTTTTCCTCTGACCTGAAGTATAGTAATAAATAATATAAATGCCCTTTTCGGTCTGGACTGGCCAAGAGTGACCAGCACACTTTCTTAGACAGACAATTTTTAACAGCTGGCGTCTGGCCAGTTTAATTTGTTAATGCACTCCCGCTTTCTCCCCCTCCCCTCCTGCCTCCATTCCACTCCAGTAATCCAACGGAGAAGGGCGGAGCCTCTCCTTCCTGGGCACTGGGAAGGGGAGGCAGATCAAAGCCCAGCAGTTGGACAAAAACAAAGCCAGTCATGCTTGGCCTTTCCGGGTCCCCTGAGCCCCTGGCCAGACCTCCCACTAGAGTCCAGCCACCCTGACAGATAAACTGCCCTAGGACCTACAAAGCTAAAACTTAAGGAACGATTAAAAAAGTAAACAAAAAAATTTTTTAAAGCCAGTTTCTCCAGCTCCAAGTCTGCTGGGATAAACAGAGGCCCTGGGCTAAAAGAGCCAACTTTAAAAAAAAAAAAAAAGAAAAAGAAGAAGAAGAAGAAGAAGCATACAGCACAGGACCTAGAGGCCCTGGGTCCCTTCAACAAAAATCTCTGTCTGGCTTAAGATGAAGCTGTCAAGAGGAAAAAAATACCCTGGCCTCAAGGACAACTGCAAAGGGTAAACTCCACCTAGTTCAGGAAAGAGAGCCTCATCCTGTGAGATAGTCATAAAGTACACAGGATGCTTTCTTAGGTGATTAGGATGGAGATTCCAACCCAGGGTTCAACAAATTACTGGTGCCGTGCTACCTATAAGTGTTGGGCTGTCAGTCAGTGATAGAGTACTTGCCTAACACGTATTAAGCCCTGGCTTCTGGTCTCTAACACTATTTTTAAAAACCTAACACCTGGTTTAAACTTAGAAGGTATAGGTTAGTCTATACCTCCTGTCCAGAAAGGCTATGGTCTTTCTTAAACTCAATGTAGGTTAGATAGTCCATAGGACCTTAGCTGTGTCAGATGCAATTTTATCTGTCTTCATGGTCCTATGTTTCCCTCTTCTAAGTTTTCTCTCTTTCCTACTGGATGATTTCATGGGGTCCAGCATGAGCTTGGCTTGGTTCTAGGTCCCAAAAAAGGATGCAGGATGTACAAACATTCTCCCCGGTCTCAAAAACCTGAGGTACAGAAAGAAAGAAAGAAAGAAAGAAAGAAAGAAAGAAAGAAAGAAAGAAAGAAAGAAAGAAAGAAAAGAGAAAAAAAGAGGCTGAGCTGAAAAAAAAAAAGCCTCAGGGTCTAATAACGGCCTTAGGTTGGAGAGCCCTTCAGTCTACTGTTCCTGTCGTACATGGCCTACTCAGAGTCAAGATGTTCTGGGACTAGTCTCTGTGTGTCCCTATTTCCTATATACTCTTCTACTACATGTCGTGTTGTGGGAACCACTGTATTTACAGTGTCCTTAAAAGCTGTCTTATCCACGGAGTAATAAATGGCTGGGCCCTTGGTACAAATTAATTAGCTATGGTTGGGTTATAAGAATTTGACCTTAATCTTAAAAAAAAAAAACAACCTTAATCAATTAGTGATATCTGCCATGGAGACAGGAGGAGATGGAGTGTAATTTCCCATACACGTTACACATTACCTATCACTAGACAAGTAAAAAACTGAGACCCAGAAAATTTATGACCTGTCTCTGTGTTTTATGGTGACCTAAAACTAAAATCTAATGCTACTAACCCTTAATCCAGGGAACTTTTGCTGCTACCTTGAAAAACAGATACAATGATACATACTGTTAAGACTATAAGATAACCTGCTTTATGGTAACTACACAAACAAAATTTAATTTATAGGATAGGAAAAAAAGTTATCAAAAATAAAGACTTGGCCATATAAGAATAAAAGATTTAAATCAGCTTCTAAGGCAAAGGCCAAAAAGGAAATCGAGCTTGCCAGTGTGCACTGGAGGTAGTTTAGTTGCAGAAAGGAAGAACATTTCAAAAAGACTGTCCTGAGGCAAGAAGCATCTGTCATACCCCTATCCTGAAAGCTGAAGGCCCCACTGGAGGTATTACGGTCCCCTTAGACAGAGACCTAAGAGGACATCATTCCCTCAGGAGAACAACTGATGGAGTCTGGGGTTACTGACTTCCCTGAGCACTTCTTTTAAACTTCTACAAGACTGTGGGGTCAGCTTCACTTTAGGGAGCCAATTGATAAACTTTATAATTGACACCAGAGCTCAGTGCTCTATCTTAGTTTCTTGTCCAGGACCATAACCAACCCAGGGGAGTCTCAGGTACTCTTGTGACTCAATATTTTACTGTGCCTTTGAAATATAAATAAAATAAATTGATCTTCACACATAAATTTCTTATAGTGACTAAATGCCTAACCAATTTATCAAAAAAAAAAATTATGGCTTCTTTCAAACTGTTATCTCAACTAGACCTAAGTTGGATACTTATATATCAGCTTTTATTGACCTGCAAGGTCTGCTGTTCAAGTTTAAAAAAAAAAAGTCCAAAACTAATCTATAAAAAATAGGAAATTATTTTTAAAGGATATAAGATTTTAAAAATTAAAATGAAACTATATTAGATAAACAAGGTTAAAACAATCAGTGATGCTGGGCCATGTCATCTCCCCAAGATTTAAAACTAATTATATATAATAGTTAATACTGTTATTGTGGTTTGGCTCTGGAATGTCCCCCAAAAGGCTCATTTAAATGTTAACGGATTGTCTATGGAACCATGTGCTGTTGGTAGATTGGGGCCTAGTCTAGACTACAGGCAGGTAAATTAAGATTAAAGGCATGTAAGTTAGGATTAATGGTGTGTAGTGGCCACACTTTACACACCTGCATCCAGGAAGGGCTAATCAGAGGGCAGAGACCTGGAAGGATATATAAGCTGCATTCTGCCTTCCTTGAGCATTAGGACTGGGACTAGGGCCACTATCAACTGGTCTCAACTTGCCTGCCTGTTTGTGATGTCCTGAGAACCTGCCTCCACCTCTCTGCCTCATGTACTTTGATTGCTGCCAGCCGCCCCTGAATGGACTGTGACCTCCTGAAACTGTGAGCTAAAATAAATCTTTCCTTTCCTAAATTTGTGGGTGTCAGGTATTGAGTCACAGCAATGGAAAAGTAACTAAGAAAACTGTAAACTTTAAATCCAACAATCAGAGTTTGAAAAGTAGCCCACAACTCAGGCCAGGTGCTTTGCATCTGGCCTCTTTTACTGTTCTTCAATATATTAAATATTCTCCAAAAAGAACTCTGTTCTGTATTGGGAAAAACAATTATTGCATTTCCTTTTATACGCAGTACAGTTACACTATGTTAGGTATGATTACTAACTTAACTATTGTACTTCGAAATTAGATATAGATAATGTTGCTTTATGGTAACCACACCAACCCCAATATTACTCAGCATTTTTAGGTATGTCTTCATTCCAAACCACCCTACCCTACTTTATAAAAATAGGGCTCAATGCCACCATAGGGAAATTCACTGACAGAGGTAATATTACAAAATCTTTTATTCATAAAACAAGGAGACCTATGTGCTACCCTCAAGAAAACATGCTGTTTCTGTGCCAACCAGTCAACCAGTCGGGAATCATATGTAATACCTTGGGCCTGGTATTAAAAACAAAACAATAAAACCTACAACTCTAGGCTGGGTCCAACTGGTGTCGGGACCTTTTCTCCTAGTTCTCCTAAATAACATGTCTCATTTCTACTACCATGGAACCCCTTATCTTATTAGGTATCACCTAATAGGACCCTACATCTTAAGTTTCCTTGTTAATTATGTTAAACAAAGGGTCAATGCTGTCAAGGTCATGGTTTTACAATCTTAGTATAACCTCTTGCCTATAAGAGATAAATCAAAGGCTTAACTCATGTAAAAAAAAAAAAAAAAGAAGAGAATGAACAAGTAAAATGGCTTCTCTGTTGTCAGCCAGATTCCTTTGCTTCTGAAATTAGCTGGCTTGCCAAAACCACCAGGTAACTACCTACCTCCCCCAAGATCCACTGCCACTAACCTCACTGGCACAGAGAAAAACAATGTACCCAAAACCAAAGTTGAAACAAGGATGTAAACAGGCCCAGCTATACCCAATATGTATTGTCCTAAATACACCAGCCTTATCTTGTTTGCCACGTGAAATCTTTTATGTACTGCAAATCTGACTATAAAAACTCTGTAAAAATTTGGTTCAGGGCCAGATTCTGTTGGAAAAAAGTCTGTGCCCCAGCTTGCCTGGTCATTCTCTGGGTCTTGATCCTCCACTTGACTTGCCCCCATGGTCTTCTATGCAACAGTTGTCTTGTTTGCACAATTTAGAAGAGGAATGAAATTATTCTTGTTTCCTTATACTTTAAACATTCTATGTCTCAGTGAATTTGAAAAAAAAAAATAGCTCAGATCCTGAACAATTTTGATCGTAGACCACAGTATCTCAGGGTTTTAAATGAACTAGAGTCCTGAGACAAGGCTGCACTCTCAGGCTTCTTCTATCTCATTATCAGCAGTGAAAGGGCTTAGGCCATCATCACTCAGTGGTTAAAGTACTTGCCTAGCAAGCACAAGGTCCTAGGTTTGATTCCCCAGCATCACGTAAATTAGACATAATAGTGCATGCTTTTGATCTCAGAATTTAAGAGGCTGAGGCAGGATTGCCATGTATTCAATGCCAACCTAGGCTACATAGTAAGATCAAGACCAGACCAGCCTGGACTCCTGGATTATAGAGTGAGACTCTATCCTCCTCCACCAGAAAAAAAAAAATCAGCAGGCTGGCTGTTACAGTACATTGGCATGGGACTTACCCAAAGATTCTGTGCCTTGTGCAGAGGCCAAGATGAAGGGTTTACATCGTCTACTCTACAGGAGGCCTCAGAAGTGGACAGGTACCTCCTTTGCCTCTCTGCTTTTCATTGAGGGTGGAGAGACAGCTCTTGAAACACATACCCGCTACTCCCCAGGGCGGTGCTCGCTTTCTTGATTGTGTATAGGAACTAAACTCATGCTTTTCTTTCTCCTTTGTCAAAGATATCTAGAAATCCCAGGTGCCCTGTCACCCCTCACCCATGCTCCAGTTTCCCATCTCTGTAGGTCTCTGAGCTCTTTCTCTTCTTTCTTTTTCTGATATCCTCCACCTCTAATTCCAAAAACCCTCCAGTGTGCCCTTGGAGCTCACCAGGGACCCACCATCCACAAAACATCCTGTATTCTTAATGCCACCTCCACATGCTCATTTGACCTTCTGTATAGAACAAAACCATGGCTTTCTGTGACAGTATTACTTCTCCATATCTTGATACAGGATAAATTTCTCTCATTATTGTTTCACTGTTCGCTGTTCTACTCTTACTTCTACTTGCCATTTTCAAACCACTCTTTCTTCTCTTTCTCTAAAACCCTCCAACTTTGAAGGTCATATTGTAAAATAACGCTATTTAGACGTCTCTTTTTATTGTCATGTGTGAACTCCCAGATCAGGAAAGAGCTACCCAGGATGTCAGCAAAGCCTTTACAACAGTACTAAGGAGTGAATTTCCAGGAACTTTGAAACACTGATGTGGCCAAATTTACTTCCACTTGAAAAACAAAAGGTGTAGACTCTTTATTTTCTGTATAGCGAGAAGCTATGCCGTCAGGGTCTACTTGTATTATGCATACTACTCTTCATTAAATAAAAACATCTGTCCAGTATCTACCCACATTCCCCACAGATGCATTAGAATAAATCAACAAATATAAATACATAAATAAATATCCAGGAGCCAAGAAAGTCCCTAAAGTAAAAGAAAAAAGGGGTGGGGGTATGTCAGTAAAATCAACTCTACTACATCCTGACTTTGTTTACTTTTCACAAGTGGTTTATGTGAGATTGACTTTGTTTAATACCTTAAGGGAGAGCTATGATTTCCTAGCTTATTTTAACTTCAATTTTAAATATATCATTATCAAAATGCAAGGGGTTTTGTTTTCCCAAGCAAAAGAGCACTGTTCACTAATTACAAGCTTTATGTTAAATTAGGTCCTATTTCTCTGCAGCAGCAAAGTAATCAGATGAGAACATCATGCCTCTATTAAACATTTCCATTAGAACTGTGTAATTACACCAGCAATCATTTGGGTAGCGCTGGCAGTCGTTCTGCAACACTGTGGCAAAGGCAGTTTTGGCTTCACAGGGGATGGATGTCCACTTTGGATTATTCTAACATGAGTGCGGGGGCCCTCCGTGCTGGTATACGTCAACACCGGGGTCTGGAGGCTTCCAAGTACAATTCTTTACAGTAGATTGCCCGAGAAATACCTGGAATTAAGTCATGTGTTTTATATATGCCTCAGGAAAAGCTCACAAAGTGAGTCCAGCAAAGTTTGAGCCTTTGTAATTAAATGTTATGGAAATAGAAGGTTACTTATACTATCAAAATCAGAATTTTAATCTTACTTAAAAAATAGTAAACTGACTTAGATATCATTTTTGCCGGGTGAGAGCACATCCGCTAAGACTTTTTCACATGGCACAAGGCATGAGATTTGTGACAGAGTGAAACTCTGCTTACGTCCTGGTGGTTCATATTTGAGTGGGGGCATCCTCCCAGCCATTTTTAACTAACAAAGATGCCAACATTATCGGGCATTGTTTTCTATATCCATCCTACACTGGCATAAATGATGGGGTAAATGTAGGCCACATGAGCAGCAAACAGCATGACTGCATCAGTCAGATCGGCCAGAGTGAAAGCTTCTCCCCTCACGACCAACCAGGAAACATGCTACAACTCCACGAACATATGGAGTTTGCTCCAAGAGAGCAGACCCGGAGACCACCGCTTGGAGACACTGACTTGGCCCTAATTGCAAGTTTGGAGAAGGTCATTGTCGTGGTTGAGATCTGGAGCATCCCCCAAAGCCTCATGTACCTGTGGATGTTATGTACTGTCTGGAGGCGGGGCCTGACTAGAAGGGGTGAATGCTTGAGGCTAGACCTGGAGGGGTGTGTGCTGGTTCCACCTTCCTCACAGACTTGTCTCTGATCTGCCATGTGGTGAGGATCTCTGTTTCTGGAGCATAGCCTCTGGCTCTGGCTCTAGCTGCATCTCCACCGTGTGCTTCCACCATTTTCTAGCCACTCCCCTTTGAATGGACTGTGACTTTCAGAAACTGTAAGCTAAAATAAATCTTGTCTCCCTAAAGTTACTGGATTCCAGTATTCTGTCCCAGCAACAACAACAAAAAAAAAATAAATAAATAAATAAAAATAATAAAAATAATAAAAAATAAAAAATAAGGAGTTAAGACAGTCACATACAACTCCCATTTGGCTTACCCTTGCTCTCAATCATCTACTGGGCATTTTCTTTCCTAAATAGATACCCCTAACATTAAAGGTACTTCTCAGTACCAGAAGTCACTGAAACAGCCCTGCACTTGAGCCATGGCCTCTGTCACTGAAGTCTAAGAATAGTCCTGCCCATCTGGGAACCCAGAGGGGATATAGGTGTCTTTGCCCCTGGAGGGTCTGTGCTGTGCAGATCTCAGCCTTGGCAGTGGATCCTGAAGAGTAGCCCTATGACTTGGTTTCAGCCTCTTCCAACATGGCCCAGGATCAGGATTACCACCTGGGGACCCACCTAGTGACTCATCAGGAGTTCATCTAGGACGCTGGGGGAAGCCACACCCACCTACACACCTGGCACTAGGCCTTTCATACGTGGAACCTGAAGAGGGCCCTTAACCCAGTATCACTGAATAAGGTTCTGGATACAGTCAAGTCCATGCGTAGACCAGACAAAAGTCTATGCTAAGAATCCCACCAACTGCATACTTCCCTATAGACCAAGCAACTGCCTCATGACCCAGCTCCAACCCAGCTTGGTCATGATTCCAAAAGCAACCTCATCAACCCAGGCACTCAATAAGAGATGGCCTTTGCTGCTAAAATGACTCTGCAAGGAAAGAAAAAAGTGACACACTCCAACTGTACAGACAGCAATACAACGTGACACTTCCAAACTAAGCTACTAAGCTCTAGTAACCAAATCCAAAGCCCTAGGAACTGCATGAAAATAATTAAAACAATTATCAGTTCAAAAGCTCAATGAGATGCAAGAAAATACAGACAGACTAAGTGAATTAGGAAATAACTCCAGTACAAAATGAGAAGTTTAGTAAGAGATATTGCATACACAAACACAGAGAAATTCTGGAGCTGAAGAAGACAATGACAGATTACAAAATTCAACAAGGAGCCCAAAAGCAAATTGAAGCACTTACTAACAGAAGAATTAGTAAACTTGAAGAGATTTGAAAACGAAATTAGTTTTGAAATTATTTGAAATTAGTCAGCTGAAGAAGTGAAACAAAAAAACTGAAGAATATAAAAGAGAGAAAAAGGAACCTACAAAAAACGTCAAGTGCAAAAACATGAGGTGTGATTAAATTAGTGTGAATTTTAAAATTAAAAACATATATTTACAGTAAAAAGGCACAGTGCTAGATCTGGTGAATAAATGAATGTGAGCACATGATAATGTTCTCACTTGAAAAAAAAAGCCCTAGAAATATTTTGCATCAATTCTGAGCGTCAAGGAAGCCACAACAGCACAACTGAAGACACTCATGAAAGAAGACTTCTATAATTGCTTGAAACAGTATTAAGATAGGTGGAATAACCATGCTTGGAACAGGGGTAAGTATATTGAAGTAGCTTAATAAAAATCTGTAATAATTTTTTATGAAATCCCTTACCAGCACATCATTTTATCACATCTTTTACATAAACTATGAGAAAGTCAGAGGAAGGAGAACATAAAAAAATGTATGAAATATTTAAAGAAGTGCTAGCTAATAACTTCCCAAATATTGAGCAGGTATAGACTTCCAGATTCATGATTCAGAACCATGGACAATATGTTTTGGATATAATCCTAAAAGCACAAATAACAAAATCAAAGATAGTCAAATGGGACTACATCAAACTGAAGAGCTTCTGCTCAGCAAAGAAGATAATTGATGAGAGAGCACAGGCCTTCTGAGATGGCAGAATTTATTTGTAAACTATTGATCTGACAAGGGATTCATATCCAGGCCATGCAAAGGATATCTGGAACAAAAATGATCAAAAAAAGTAGGAGAAGAAGAAGAAAAAGGAGAAGGAGTCACTGGAGGAAGAGGAGAAGAAACATAAGAAAGACCAGGAGGAGGAGAGGAAGAGGAAGCGGAAGAGAAAGAAGAGAACAGCAGCAGCGTCCTGATTCAAACGCAAGCTGAGGACCTGAATATAGAGCTTTCAGAGGAAACATACAAGTGGCCAACAGGCGTACCTTTCCCATAATCATTATCTTTATTAGTATATGTTTGTGATACAGAATAATTACATTCAACTTGAAAAATTGGTACATATATTTATGAACGCTCAACATTGACATACATAAATTTTTTTCTGTCAATATTTTTAGAAATCCACTGTCTGCTAGAACCACACATTTTGAACAGTATTGATCTTTCTTTGAAATCAGGTTGTTTCTTTAAAAATCAAATTTATGTCTGGAAGAATAAGAAATCATTTCTTATGGTCAGTGTTTTGAAAATCACAAAACAAAATCTTCAATCATTTTGACCTTCTTTGCCATATTACTAGCGTTGTATGCCATCATTACTGCTGTTCTGACCTCCTCTTTTTTAGTCTCCTCCCACAATAAACTGTTCCTCCAAACTGGTATTTCCTTGAGGACAGCGAGAGATTTCAGTCACCATCATATTCCCATCGTCTAGCACAATCAGAACCAGAAGCTAACAGATGGATGCTAATACTTATTAAATTAATTTTGAAATGTTCATATAATGTGAAGAAAATAAGCAAAATGATTCAGGGCCACCTATGTAACATAATACACAGCTCCCCAAAAATTTACGTTAAACAAAAAAAGCTACATGTGCTGTATTCTCGTGATGACAATTCCTAATGAATCAGACCTTCCATATTCACATTCCTCTTCAACGCATTATTACCGCTTTTTTGATAAAAAGTAGCTTCTACTCTCCATTTCCTAGAATCCAGACCGACTTTTCCAATTTGTTTGCCAACAGACTAGACTGCAAGGCCAGCTACAGGGCCTAGTCTGAATTTTAAACTTACGGCAGATTCCACTCTTGCTCTATTGGATGGCAAGTGCCAGCAGAGTGTGAAGAAGTTGGGTCTAGCTTACTAGTGGACAAGAGGCCACATGGAGAACAGCCAGTTGCTGTGTTCAAAAGCCAGCCCCAACTGTCACACGTGTGAGTGAAGCTGGCTTGGACACTTTAGCTCTACGCAACTCATCCATGATATATGTGGAAGAAACTTTCACACTGCAAAGTCATAGAATCATGAGAAATAATCCATTGTGGATACCTCATTGGGGAGCAGTCAGGAACAATGTAACAGTGCATTGGGTCAAGGCTATCAGAATTTGTTTTCCTACCAGTAGCAGCTGAACCCCACTACGCCTATAGGAAGTCTGCAGCTACTTTCACAAACTCAGGTCATTTCGCAGACTTGCCCAAGCAGCCAGTCAGAACTGTATGAACTTTCACATAGTTCCCTCAAATTCTCTGCCTCACTTTGCACTTGGATATTGCCTTCATCCTAGCTCCTTCCTGCAAATGATTTGTTCAATGGTCTACTGCCTTTGCATTTGAAAAATGTCCCAGTAGACCTGCCACATGGGTTACGACTCCTCTGGGTTTCACAAAATTCAGTCCACGCAAGAGTCACCCTCTTCCGGTACACACACACATCTCATTGAACCTGGCTTAACATGCACAACTTTCAGGATTCTGCTTACGGAAGTGGGGCTTAGAACAATATTTGAAAAAAATCTATAATTATAAGTTAAATAATTGGAAAAAATTGTGAAATGTCTTAGATCCTCTCACTGCATTCATTCACGGGGGCCTTTATCACTATTTGTAGTTACTTCTTGGCCTTTTTAACTACACATGTCCAAGAATAGCTTGCAGGAAGCTCTTTACCAATTGATTTTATTGTTATTCATTATTCAGGAAGAGCCTTGCCTGTTTATTTAGTTTTATAATGACAAGTACAAGCTTAATGCTTTTGGACCTGAGTCTAAAGTTCTCCACAGTCTTTTCTCATCAACTTTCAGGAAGTTTTGGAAATAACAGTTGTTTCAAGCTCTTTTGATTCTGAATGATCATTAGGTGATTGAAGTTCCAGCTGAAATTGATGAGTACCCATTCTGGCGTCCCACTGCAGCCCTGGCCCTTGGCTGCTACATTATTATAGGTCTGCACCTGCAGACCCAGCTGCTATGATAGTGAAAGCCCAATGTGGCTCTGCTCTTCCCTGGACACCAGTGTTCTTTCCAGGCCATGAGTTTCCTCCTATATATTCACTTGCAAATATTAAGATTTAGGTTAACCTGATATTTATCACTTCCTGAAACAGTGATAGAAGTTGTAAGTTTTCCTACGGGGGGGGGGGGGGGGGGG